>APFE030456417.1:0-19025 GCA_000404065.3 Pinus taeda | reverse complement strand
GTGAGTTTGGTGTCCAGCATCGACCAGAGACTGGACCAAAATGTACTGAGGAACCTGTTGTCCCGATCTGAGATGATATACTGTGGGATCCCAAAGTGTACCCACATTCGTTCAAAGAAGAGCTTAGCAGTGGCTTCTGCTGTGATATTCTTCTTGCAAGGCCGCCATAATGGCCATCTTCGAGAACCTGTTGATGACCACAAAAACACAGTCATTTCCATGCTTAGTGGAAGGAAGACCTGACATGTAATCCATGGAGATGGATTCCCAAGATCGACTAGGGGTAGGCAGTGGGGTATAGAGGCCTTGCTTCTTGATGGTCGGTTTGGCAAGGGTGCAGGCAGTGCATGATCTGATGTACTTCCCGACATCCTGTCGAAGATTCGACCAATAGAAATACTTTTGCAGTACTGCCACCATTTTTTCGACCCCAAAACGCCCAGCAGCCTGACTATAGTGTGCTTCCCAAATCATCTAACACGCTCGCTTGAAGGAACACAAAGGTGACCCAGGTGGCATAACAGGGCATCCTGGAGGTGAAAATCTGAAACATGTTGACCCTCCAAGAGTGTCTAGTATGTGTGGTCGAATTTTGGGTCGCTTTTGTAGAGAAGTGGCCAATCAGAAGTCTCATGCCCACAAGAGTTGAGCACAATGGTTAATGCCATGATCGGTGGTTGACTGAGGCAATCTGCAACATTATTGGCATTACCCTTCTTGTACTTGATATTCAAATGGAACTGTTGCAGGTACGTGGACCACTTTTGATGGCAATCATTCTGCAATTTCCCTTGGGTCTATATGAACTGCAGGGGTCAGTGGTCTATGTGGATGACCATTTCCTTCCCCAAAATGTAATGCTTCCATTGTCGGCAGGCCTACATAACGGAATACATCTCTTTGTCATAAGTGAGATACTTTCGTACTGTGTCTGAAAGTGTCTCACTGTGATATGCCACTAGATGCCCATGTTGAGTAAGGACTACCCCAATAGCATAGTCAGAGGCATCTGTCTCGACCTCAAATGGTTGTTGCAAGTATGGTAATGCAAGAACTGGTGTCGAGCAGAGGCAATATTTCAACTCAGTGAATGCCTTCTGTTGAGATTCGGACCAAAAGAATTTTGTTTCCGCTCCTCCCTTGGTGACTTGACTCAAGGGCCAAGTGATATGAGAAAATCCCAACACGAACCTACGGTAGAAGTTGGCAAGGCCTAGAAAACTGCGAAGCTCTGTCAGAGTGGTTGGAGATGGCCAATCCCGAATGACTGGGATCTTGGTTGGATCCACATGCACCCCATATTCATCAATAATGTATCCCAGATACTGAACCTGGGTCATGCCAAAAGTGCATTTCTCCAAATTGGCACATAAATTGTGTTGCCATAGTGTTTGGAGAACCTATCGGATGTGGTGGAGGTGTTCTTCCCAACTTTGGCTAAAGATCAGGATGTCATCCAAGTATAGCACTACAAATGAGTTGGTGAATGGCCACAAGATGTCATCCATTAGCCTCATGAATGTTATAGGAGCATTCATCAATTCGAAAGGCATAACCAACCAGTCGAAAAGGCCCTCCTTGGCTTTGAAGGAAGTCTTCCACACATCGGAGGGTTCGATTAGTACCTGGTGATATCCTGACTTCAAATCGATCTTGTTGAAATATTTTCCCCCCTTCAATTGGTCCAGGAGGTCATCAATCCATGGGATTGGGTACCTGTTATGGACAGTGATCTTGTTCAGCGCTCGATAGTCAATACAGAATCTCCAAGTCCCATCCTTCTTTTGTACCAACACGATCATGCTCCCACAGGGCAATGAAATCGGATGGATGTGACCTTTTTGCAGCAGTTCTTGAATCTGCCTCTTAATTTCATCATTCTCCAGAATGGAGCACCGATAGATTGGTCCATTGGGCAACGACACACCTGGGGTCAAATCAATGGAGTGCTTGACCTGATAGTGTAGAGGAACCCTTGCGAGGGAGGTGAAGATGTCCTCGTACTCCTCAACGACCTTGTCCATTTGTAGTTGTCGTGTAGAGGGGCCCTGTCTGGAGGTTGTGGTCACCATCTTTTTCTTTCCTTGATGGTGTATCATCAGGAAAACAAATTTCCCGGTTTTGGAAATGTGCTTACTGCATTTTTTTGCAGTAATCCAGAGATGGCGGTAGGTGGTGCTACCTCTAGTATCTTGTAAAACTTATTTCCCAAAGTAACAATAACAACACAGGGCCTTAATTCATACACAGCATGTCGCTTCCACAAGTATGATTGTCCTACTAATACATCACAAACTTCAAGGGGAGCAATGTCACACAATACCTCATCCGTGAAGGGCTTGATGTTGTATGGAAGGTAATACTGTTGGCTCACGCGAAGATCCCGTCCTTAGTGAAGCCACCCAATGGTGTACGGTTGTGGATGTGTTATGGTCGGTAATCCCAGCTGCTTCACGACCTTTGTCGAAATGAGGTTCTTTTGGCTCTCGCTGTCGACAATGAATTGTAGTGGGGAGCCCTTTACCCACGTCTGGGAGTGGAAGAGACGCTCCTCCTCCTCTGGATCTTCAGGTTCCTCCTTCTGGATCTTCGTGGTGGCAACGGTGGCCTTGGGCTCCGCATCGATAATCTGCTTCCCTTTTTCATTCCTCTTATCGGGTTCTGACTCAGAGTCAAAACATTCATCTAATTCTGAAACCTTTAGCTCAGCCACCAGTGACTGCTTGGCCCAACACTCACTTGTGTTGTGAGTGGAGCTCTTATGGAACTCACACCACTTTCCCGTGTCCTTTTTCGGCTTGGCGGTGATGTTCTTTGCTTGCAGCTTTGGCGGGTTGTCTTGGGTCACCCCGCCTTGGCTTTGTCCTTTGTTCTACGGTTTGGGGGCACCTTTCCCTTGTTTCAGATTCGCATATCCAAAGTCTCATTTCTTTTGTTTGAAATTTTGCTCGTCGTTGACGACATACCAGTATGTCGTGCCAAGTGAGGAGATGTTCAAGAAATCTATTTCTTCCTAGATGTACTTGTGTAGGTAACCACAGTATTTGAGTACCAAATTCTGCTCTGTATCCTTGATACCCAACTTTGTGCGAAGGGTATGGAAAATATTGGTAAACTATGACACGTCTTGGTCCCTTCCCTGCCACAACATGGTCCACTTTATGTATTGATCCTCATAGCTTCTGACAGGGTAGCACTGCTCCTTGATGGCATCCTGGAATGAATTTCAAGTGGGTGCGCTGAAAATAGTGAGCCTGTACTTTCATCATTCTGCTCGCAGTAGGTTTCCCACCAATCCTTAATGTGAGGGGCTACTTTGAGAAGAGAAAAAATAATCTTTTCCTGACTAGAAAAATCATGAACAGAAAAATAACCCTCTAGCACATTTAACCATTTATCGATGGCATCTGCGTCTATTTGACCCTCGAATACGGGGATTTCAAAATTAACTTGTACCTTAAACGGTGTGGTGTTTCCAGAGTTGTTGTTGGAAGCCGATGCGTCGCCCCTGGGTAGCCGCTGAAGGATCTAGGCAAAGTTGTCCATCATCGCGTTCGTTTGTTGCTCGAGGGCTTTTTCGAGAAATATTTTCATAGGATGTCCTGCCCCCTCGTCTTTCTTTCCATCTGCCATGGGAGGTCGTCGAGATTTGTGAGGTTGGTCTTGCAAAGGTTCGACCAGTTCAAGCCCTAACTCCTTATATCCCGACCTCGTTGGGGACATGCAAAGAAAAACAGAGAAGAAAAGCAGATTGTTGTGATACCATTAATCCGGATTTAAACAGGAATGCAACAAATTATAGAGATAATCATAAACACAGAGATGCAGTGGAAACAACACTTAATTTCATTAATGTAAAATACTGAAATATGCTTATAAATAGGAATGGAAATAAACCATCTAGGGTGATGGTAGCTTATCTCTGAGAAGAGATGTGGCGGCTACATGCCTCTGAACTATCTTATAATAGGCTCAAGGGCCTTTTTATTATTGAACAATAAGAGAAAACCCTAAACAATCAAAACCCTAACCCAAGGACATGTAACACCAAGAGTTTATGGGCCCCGTTGGGGTGAGTTGGACAGCCAACTTCCCGGGCTCACGAATTGGTCATGTTATCTTCGTTTGACGTGCATGATAACCCATTAGAAAGAACTCTCCGAGGACTACAACAGAAAAGATGATTTTAGACAAAAAAAACGTTGGCAGGGAGATTTCCCAAAAAACGTCGTTTAGGGCCTCAAAACAGCTCCGGAAGTTTAGGACCCGAAAAACTGCTAAAAATAGTAAATTGTGCTATAATTAAGGAAACTGAAAAACTGAAAGAATCAATGGTGGGGGTCCAAGTGGAATTGGCATGTGGCCACCAATATCCACCTGGATCAAAACTAGCTTTAAATTCCAGCCAAAACCACCTAAGGCGCAAATGAGGTTGGTATAAAGACACCAAGGCCTAGGTAAACCATTGGGAGATTGACAAGAATGTTGCATTGCAAAACATTAATAACATTAAAAATATTGTTACTTCTAAGTTCAAAAAAAAAAATTTGGTGTGAGAAAGATTTAGCAGCTAAAAGAAAATTAAGATATTATAAGGAGGTCATCAACCCACCCTAGAAGATCAAAAGTATCTATTGGTTTTAACTAGCGCAAAGAAGAAAATTAATATAGCCAAGATTAGAACGAACTCTCATGAGCTCCATAGTGAAACGGGACATTGGGTGGTTCCTAAGACACCATGGATGGAAAGGATCTGCAATCTCTGTGAGAATATGAACATCGAGGATGAAAATTACTTCCTCTTAGAATGCCCCGCGTACAACCACATTAGATCTCAATTTCATAATCTTTGTTGCAATACTGACCTTCCTAGCCTTCTTCGATGTCAAAATTATAATTAGCTCAGGAGGCTTCTCTCCAAGCTTTTTGAGCATAGGAATAAGACCTTAAATCAAACTAAATAATTTGTTTTCTTTAGGTCCGATAGACCAAATTTTGGTCTCAATGGATGTTAACCACCTTCATCATCATCATCATCATAATATTGTTTATTTGGCATCTTAATTTCTTGAATTTTTTTTCAATTATATTAATTAAAATTAAATCTTAATATCTTGTTTTTTTCCAATTATATTAGGTTAAAAAATACTCTATCACTCCATGTCAACACAACACAACATTACACTATGCATTTTCTTATCAGTGTTGGTTGCAAATGCACTCAGAAATGCATTTATTTTTAAAAAACAAAATTGCACGGAAAGTTAATATAAATTATTGTATTAACAAATCTATTTTAAAATCAATATCTTCTCAATTAAAAAACAAATAAAATTTAATTTAATGCATAATTCAAGAATGATAATGAAAATTCAAGAATGATAATGAAATGATATTGTAAGGTCTATCATACTAAAAATAATCTATGAGACTATTAGTTCTTTATTTTTCTTTTTTTTTTGCAAATCAAACTTTTTTCAATTCAAATTGATGATGAGCTTGCCCAACTTTCCAACAGTCCCTTTGTTAAAAAGACAATGCCAAGAAACTGATGCCAACATGTTCTCATAACTTTCTCTTATGTCTTTGAATGCATCACATTTCAAAATGAAATGTTTTTCAGTTTCCACAACTCCAGATGTACAAAATGTACACACCCTTCCCAAGTTTCTTTAGGCTTTTTCCACCCTCTTTCACACTTAAATTAATGTGAGTTAGTCTTAAATTCAGCAATAAAAACCTTTACCCTCCACTAAAAACTAGCTCGGATAAACTCTTTTGAAACAACATTCACCAATCTTAAAATACACATTTTGAAATGACCACATTTGTGATATGTCAAATAAGTTTGGAAATTAATACACATTTTGAAATGACCACATTTCTGATATTTCAAATAAGTTTGGAAATTAAATAAGGTGAGAGCGTTGTACTTTGATTTTACTCATTAAAAATTATTTATCAAGGAAATAACGCTCAAGAGGAAAAGGCTATTTATTAAGGAAATAACGCTCAAGAGGAAAAGGCTCGGAGAAATAATAACCCTCGATTGCTTTATCAAACGAAACGAAGCATATTCCATTATCATGCAATCCTATCCTTTGATTTAATAGAAATTTGAAATTCCACAAGCCTACATCGTTGAAATAATATAATCATACTTTTCTAAATATTATGTACAATTATGTAGTTGTATTTTGCATCACAGGTCACCCATATATTGAAGTTCTCTGTTATGTAATCAAACTTGGTTACATTTTAATTTGGTTGTATAACATATATCAATTTAAGAGTATAGTTATTATTATTCAAAAGTTTATTGATTTACTAAATAAACTATATATTTATTTCATTTTACCAATCATAATCAAAGCATATATTTAAATTATTTTTAATAAATAATTTAAAAAATAAAATATAAATTTATAATAATTAAATAAATAATTTTTAAAAATATAAACTAAAGATTATTCATGAACATTTATTTATTAATCTTATTATATAAGACTAAATACCCATTCAGTTTTCTCCATATTACTAGATTTTTCTCAAACTTCAAGTTAAGATTTACTTCCTTTTAATAGCATTTTCAATAATAACCAAAATACTAGTAGAAGAGGGTATCAATAATAACCAAATTACTCATAGAACAAGCTATCAGTATCACTACTAGGAAATAAAAAGATATCTCCGTCTAAGTTATGAAGCCAACTTTTTCAGCAAACTTCTTTATCAATGTATTGTGTTTGCTTTTCATTGAGTAATTGATTTTAATATATATATATATAAATACTAAATAAAATATAAAAATATATATAAAAATATATATAATGAAAAAATTAAATGAAACAAATATTTAATAAACAAAATCTAATATGAATTGGTAAAAGAAAATAATAAAAACAAAATCTAGTATATTAGTAAAGAAAATTAATGAAAACAAATTTAATATTTTAGTAAAGAAAATTAATGAAATTAATATAATGATAAAGAAAAAGTTGCTTCATGAATTTTAAAATAAAAAATTAATTTTAAAGAAAATATTTAAAATTTGTTTTAAAATAAAATATTTTTTTTTTTATTTTCTAGAAAATGAAACCAAAAATTTTAATTAAAATATTATATTTAAATATATAATATACTATTTTAATTTATATACTTATATATTAATATAAAATTTAAATTCAAGAAATTTTGGCAACTTCTTATACATATTTTTATCAATAACATTAAAGCTATAAGTCGGAATGAGATTAAGATTTATATAATATCCGTTAATTTTAAAATATGATTTTTATTTTTTTAACTTACACTCATTTGTATTTCTATTACAATTTCTAAATTTGGTTGGGAATGAAAATCTAAATTTGGTTTGGAAGGAAAACAAATAACATAATTTTGGAAATAATCATTAGTAGGTTTTGTTTTATTATGATGAGTTAAAATGGATTGATTTTACATTAATTTAATTGTATTTTAAAATTTTGTTTAAAAATTTTAAAATAATATTAAAATGATTATAGTATTTTTTATTATTTATATAAAGAAATTAATTTTATTGAACTCAAAAATTTATTATTCAATATAGGAGATATAGTGTAGTGAAGTGTTAGATAAAACTAAAACTAAAAAAAAAGGTTAATGATAGATTTGGGTTAACAAACATTTATATTGTTCATTGATTGCATTGATATGTTTTTTATAGTCCAATATGAGAGATATTGTAGAATGATGCAGAAGAACCTTGTTCAGAATATTATTGTATATTTGGTTGAATTAGGGGGTGATGTTTTTAGTTATTTTTAAGAATCTTGTATAAATTGGGTAGAAATCTATGTGTGAGGTTTTTAGTTGTGAAATATTCTCAACTATGTGAGAATATCAGGGATAATTAATGTATGTAGATCCCGTAGAAATATTAAGGATTACGAGATCCTTGAATGGGAACTAGTTGAGTGATTTATGGAGGAGACTATGGATTTAGAATAATCCATATCTATGTACTTATTTCTATAAATGTAAGCGTGTTAGGGGTGTGAAAGGTGAGCGTTAGAGGTGTAAAAGAGTTTTGAGATAGTTTTGAGACAAAGTGTTAGACAAAGCTAAATAGAAGAGAGAACAGAACAGAGCACAAGATGTTCTGTACATATACGTAAATATTGTGTGAATGAAAGAATTTTTGTGTTTAAATATTGTTTATACGTATTTTGTTATTATGTGATTGATTTCATTGGTTAATTAAGATGTAGGCTAAATTCCTCTATATCAAATGAATGTTGTGCATGGATGTATTCGAGATCCCAAATACAGTTTAGAGAAGGACGAAACTTAGCGGAAGGGCTAAGTCTTGGCGGAACCCTAACAAATTCGCACTAAACCCAAAAAAAGAGCAAAAGTTGTCCGATCAACAGATCTACGGTCATCACGTGGTTAAAAAGCACGAAGTTTAATCCAAAATCAGATGCAATATTTTATTAAACTGGGTTAATAGCTCAGTTAATCTGGTCCATCCGATTAAAGGAGGATCTGATGGATATCACTTGAACGGAGGTTAATATAATTTTTGGATCCGATGAGATATCAAATGTGTTTTATTCTAGTTAAAGTCTGATCAATCGGATCTTTTCGTTGTGAAGGGTGTGATCCAACGGTGGTCACATGGTAAAGATGCTTGAGATTAATATAAGAATCGGATCTGAGAAAATTTGAACGAGAGTTTTTAATTTCTTTGGGTTCCGTGAGTAATTTGGGTTTTTGCCAATTATCGGATAAATCAATGAAAGAATTTTGTTATTATAGCATAATAATGATATTAAAGGTTTAAATGGGTTTTTAATGTGTTTTGAGTTCCACTAAAGAGGTTGGGGTGCAATAATTTAATTAAACAGGGTTTAGTTATTTAAAAATTCTGCATTTTGTGGAAAGTATTAGTTTCGCCCTCATCATAGAAGATTTACATGTTAAAGTGAAACATTAGATCAAAAAATAAAAATAATAAAATATAATATGGGCTAAATTAAATAAGTAATAACAAGTAAAAATAATAATAATAATAATAAGCTTGCATATAGCAATTTTTTTTATTAATAAAATTAGATATAATTACTTCCACCAAAAAAAACATAATATAAATATCACTTTAAAAGAAATTTAAAGAAATGTAGATCTATGAGCATGGTATTTTTTTAATAATTTTAGGGATGGTAGGAAGGGATGCATGGACCAATTTCAAATATTTTGGCTTGCCCATATGTCTCAAAGCGTTCCCTCATCCTTCTTGGAGTCATGATATTGACAATTTTAAATCCAAATTTGAGCAATCAGGGGCTCATTGGCTAAATCTGACTCGAAGATTAATTCTAATTCAATCAGTCTTTCCTTTCAACCCTTCCTATTTTCCAATTCTCAACTTTTCAAGCCCCCATCTCAGTCAAACAGCAAATGCCCCAAGAGCTAAAGCAATTTCTCTAGAAAGGAGGCAAGAAAAGCTCTAAAAAGTTTCATATAATGAGTTCAAAGGTGGTTAGGCTTCCAAAATCCAGGGGGAGGGGGGGTGTTAGTGATGCAGGAGCATCTGGACTTAGCCAGCAATGTGAAAGTTTGTTCACATGTTGTGGCTAAACAAGTTGAAATCCATTGACCTGATTGGTAAAAAGCCAGTTTTACTGAGAGGGTTGGATCTCTCAAGAAATTAGTTAATAATTCATTATTGTAATAAGTTAGAGACTATCTTATTTTAGATTCAGAGATAGAGATTGTTAGCATAGAGAAAGGAGTTAGAGATTTGTTAGACCTATTAAAAATAGAGATTTTGTTGTTAGATATGGTCAGAGTGTTTATCGATGGATAAAAAGAAGGAAAATGTAATGAGCCAGAGGATGGGTATAGTGGGTGGATTGTATTCTTTTGAGACAGAGGTCTTTATCTATGTAATCTGGCCTAAGGCCAAGACTTTGTAAAATTGTTTAATTGATGAAATATTTATGATGTTTGTGTAAATTATTTATCAAACCCACGGTAATCATATTGTGCATACTTTCACATCTGTTTGTTTGTATTTCGATGGAGAATCTATGAGTACCTGTTTCCTTTGAATCAATAATGCATTTCCATTTATTTTATCATTGAAAACCCAACGACGAAGGCAAAATTAGTGTTTTTTAATTCCGCAAGTAGAAAATCCATTTACACTAAGTTTTCATGAAAAAACACTAAGCGGATCCAGATAGTGGACTTGAAAATTCATATGGAAGAGTTTTAGGTCTTATCGGGTCCGACATATCTATCGCACTTATAGTTGGATTGGCGCATATCAAAGGCCTAATCCCCAAACCTTGCAACTTCCGATTGCGACATATCGCATCGGGGTTTTAAAGTGGAGGCAGTATATTGTAAAGCGGGCATATTGCAATCGCCGATAGCGATTAACAATATCGCATCAGATCTCCACCAAGGGATAGCACTAATAGTTATGGACCATTGGGACCCCGATCGCCGATATTGTGATTCAACCTGAGCCATCTGATTGGGCAGATCTTGATGCAACCCTAAGGCTACCACAACCAATATCCCTTATCGGGACTTAATTTTCCCCTTTATAGCCCCTTAAAGCTTCATGCCCACATCTATATATAAAATATATATATATATATAATATAATATATATCGGAAGCGTTGATATGCATTCAGCCTTAAACATCCCAAACAGATCAAAAATGACCCATTCAATCACCCCGTCGAACACCCCTGTTCTTTGATAACCAGTGCTTTACATATCGGGAGTGGAAAGCCTTCAAAAAAGCTTAACCATGCCTTTTCCCTTTTGGGACTGAAATGCCTTTAAGAAACCTTAATACAATGTTTTTTTGCCTTTTTACACTGTTATATGTATTAGCGTTGTAGATCCAGATCTGGTCGATCGAACGGTCCAGAATGAAGCGCAATATCGGCCATCGGGGTTCTGGTGATCCACTCTATCGACGTTAGTATTCGGTTGAGATCTGACAAGATGAGCTTAATCATTATCGGAAATGGTAATAGCCCGTTTTATAATATACAACTCCCGTTCCAATGTGCTGATGCGATTTACATCGGTAATCGCAATCGCAAAGGGTTTGGGAACAAGCCTTTGTCAGCGTTGATACAATTGCGCGATGCAACTTATATATGTCGGACCCGATATGGCCAAAACTCCCATACATGATATTTCAAATCTGCTTCAATGAATCCACTAAGTGTTAGCGTGATTTTCCCGTGTAAAGGCTTTTGGCAATATAAAAAAAAAACACAAATGTTGTGTGGTTTGGGCTCTACGGACCCGATAACTATTAAACTCCCATCTATAATGATTTGAAGTCTAGATTCTTCAATCTGACTATGTTTTATGCCTGATAGTTAGTGTAATTGGGTTTTTCCACCTGCGAACCCAGAACGATGGAATGCTCTCACCAAACATTCCTTTAACACTCTGTATCCATTAAAAAAAATGAAAAACAACAGGTCGGCATCAATATTATCTTCATATATATAAAAACAAGCATTTAAGGTCTCCACGGCCCGGTTATACAATTATGCATGCAACACTATTTATTCACAGTAAACAAATAACGGAGCCTTTAGCCTTGCCCAGATTACACTTTAAACACCTCTGTCACAAAAGCAATGCAATCCTTTACATAGTTCTACTCTCAAAATCAATTCTTTGTGCACAAATATAAATACCAAACTATATTTGAGGCTCTCACCCTTCTCTGGCCTGATTTCTCTAGTTAATGGCCTTTTCCTCCTATGCTGCCCGTAGGCCACAATACTCTCGGTCCTCTCCCTCTCTGTCTCACTTCCTTTTTTCAGAAAAGAAAGGAACACATATATGCTACGTAAACCATCTCATCCACAATTGGAGGAATAAATTACACATTTAGAATTCAATCCTATCCTAATCTAAACAAACTAAACTACTTGGCTTGATCTCCACACAGGGAGGATCTTTTGCCATTTTTATTCCCAATTCCATTCAGCATTAGGCCACTCTTAACTACTTACATTTATTTGAAATAAATACAAATTTAACAACCAAGTCTTCCTCCAAACTTGCATTAGCCACAACTTGTGACCACTCCATCACATTGCTAGCTAGGTCTAGATGCTCTTGCATCATGATCTTTTGATCATGCACTTCTGATCTGTGTCCTCCTGAATCCCATACTTGGTTTATTAGTTTGTCCTTGGTTACTGTTGTTGATGTTTGTCCCTCAAGACTCCATCCTTTATGCTGTAATGCCCCATTTGTTATGCTCTCACTGTCTGTTGTTGTCCTTTTCACATATTTTGTTATTGTTTTGCTCACTCTAATTCGTGGTTTTCCATTCCCTTCACCTATACCATTCCTTCCATTCAATCTTCCTTTCTTCTTTTGTCCAGTATTTGTTTTATTGGAATATTGTTGTATGAGTTTACACAACTCATCCAATTCTTTGTCCACTTCACTTCTCATATGTTGAATACTATTCCCCTGCAACTGATTGTGTTCTTGAAATAGAACATCATAATCCCTATGCCCATAACCTTCCATATACATTTCTAAAATGTACAAATGCCTTCTCCATTGATTCTCTGCAATAATCCCAGGTCCTTCTTCTGGTTTCTCATTCATGACTTCATCATTCCTTACTTCAAATTCCAACATACCTGTAACTCCACAAATTTCTTGAAAACTCAGAATTCTTCCTACTTGTTTAACTACTTGGAATATTTCTTCTTCCAGTAACTTCATTTCTACACTCTTAAGGAGTATAGCATTATACTTGTCCACCCTTGAAATATAACTTCCAGCCTTTTCTTCATCAATAAATTTTTGTGGTATAATAGTAATTCTATTACTATTATTTCTTGTACTCATCTCCAGTTCAGCAGTTTCATACTGTAGATTCACCACCATTTCATCATTCTGAGACTTTCTAATCTCACCCCTCATTAATTTGATCTGTTCTTTAGAATTAACTTCTTGGTTCAGATTGACTTCACATTGCCTTCTCCCTGCATGTAAATCTTCATCAAAATTAATCAATTCAATAGACACAAATGCTTTACCTTGCTTCCTCAGTATTCCAACAGTTCTGACAACTCCTTCATTTTCATTCAATTTTGACTGTACAATTTGATCACTTATTCTTTGGCTTTCTTGCCTTCTCTTCAAAAGACTTGACTTATGCCACAAATCTGTCATCTCATTTGGAATTTCTTCCAAGAGTTCTACACAATCTTCATTGTCTGCATCATCTACCTTTAATCCTTCTTTACTCTGGCTTTCTTCAAGGTCAATGATCCTCATTGATTGTTTAATATCTACAAAGTATTCTATATCAATCTTCAATAGTTGTCCTCTTTTGGCTTCAGTTTTAAATAGTTATCTAATATCTACATAATTTACTACATCTATGTTTAACAGCTGCTCTTCCCTCTGCATCACATAATTATGTGAGTTTCCTTCACTTATGACAACACTAAACAGTTTCCTTACCTCAGTGCATCCTTTGATTTCAATAATTCTTTTGCCATCCTCCTTTTGACTTATCATTTGGATGTCATATGACTGGACATCTTCCTGCACTTGGCTGTAACTTCCCTCTTTATTCTGCATATGACTATGAGTAGTCATTTCTCCATTTGTTAATATAACAGTTTCCAATAATTGCTTGTCTTTCTTCAAGTGTATACGACCTGCAAACACACAATAACTTTCTATTTTCAAAATACAATACCCTTCCTTTTCTTTTGATGCTTCAAGTACCAATCCTCCATCATAGATCTTTTGGATTTCAGAAAATTCTTCTTGTTGTGACTCTTTTTCTCTAAGTCCTTCCACCTTTAATAAATCAATATGAATTTGTTCAAGTTCTTTGAACTCGTTTATTAGCTTACCAATCCACCTCTGTTGTAATAGCTTCCACTTGACTCTTTTATTCATTCTCCATATGGATCTTCGGTCTTCACTTGTTTTTCTTTGTACTGCCAGACTAATCTATGGTTCTTCATTCTACTACCAGTTGCTATACTTCTGCAATCTAATGCCTTCCTCAAATTCACTCTCATGTAGTTGATCATCCCTTTCAAATTGATGGTTCTTTCCATCTTCATCTTGTTGAATTAATACTTCTGTCTCCTTCATGTCTCTGAGGACATAACTTCCTTGCTGCTCCTGATCTTTCCTCTCACCTTCAAATAATCTCTGCTCAATTTCTTTAGTTTCAACATCATATTTATTAATGTTGTCTTCCACACCTTTTTCTCCATCAGGTTCTGCAAGCTTCATTTCTCCTTCAGATTCCTTGAGCAATCTCTCCAAGAGTTCTATTTCCTTGTGAAATATCTCTAGCAATTCATCACAATTTCCATTCTCAGCTTCATTCTTTTCCTGGCAATCCTCCTGAGTTGTCATGTTTTCTACACTATCATATTTCAAGCATCTTTCATAAATTCCATTAAACAAATTCATTGGTTTACCTTCTTGTAGTACCACTATGGCATTGTCCTTAGACTTCTGGCCTATATCAACCTCATCTG
The DNA here is from genome assembly GCA_000404065.3 of Pinus taeda. Classification (NCBI taxonomy): domain Eukaryota; kingdom Viridiplantae; phylum Streptophyta; class Pinopsida; order Pinales; family Pinaceae; genus Pinus; species Pinus taeda. The sequence continues at coordinate 4,463 of APFE030456417.1, read as the reverse complement.
ACTGTTTCAAACCAAAAAAAAATTCATCTATGAACTCCTTCTACTGCAATAGATCAACAGCTTCTTCCTTTAAAAAGGATTCTCCATCATACTTCACCTCAGGAGCTTCATTCCTGCTTGTGACAGTTTCACCAGACTGTCCATCATCCTATGCATATCCTTCAAACATACACAAACTATGAGAATTAAAATCACAAGGCTTCATTTCCTCATCTGCTTTCCTTGTCAACATATCTTCGAATTTTTCTAAACTATGCCAATAGTCCATGAGATCTTCAGCTGATCTCTCATTATCATCTTCACCCAAAATTTCACCTTGTTCTGGTCTAAAAATGGAAACTTCCATTTATGCTTCTGCTTCTCTGAGTTCCTCTGATTCCTCTTGAGCACTCAATATCTGCTCAATATTTCTCAATTCTACTGTTATCTCTAACTTCATTTGTTTATTTCTCTTTTCTCGTAGCCTCTGCCACTTTACTCTTTTCCTCATGGTCCAACAATGCTTTTGGTCTTCATCACTTTTCTGCAACACCTCCATCAATATTCAAATCTAGAAATCTCTCTCAGCTTTCTCTCTGTCAAACTCTTCTTGACTCATCCTCATGCCATTTGCTTTGGCATCTTTCCTTCTACTGTGGCTTCTTTCTAAACCTATACTATGAATATATGTAGTCATATTCTTCTCCTCTCTTTCCATGAGCTCCTCACTCCTCTGCAACAACAAGTCCTCCTCACTGTGATCTTCCCTCACTAAGCTCTCCTCACTCATTATTTTGGTAAGCATGGTCCTCTATCTGGAACCTTCTCTTGAGAAACACCTTTTCTCCCTCTAGGCTTCTATAATCTCTCACTCTCTCTTTTGAGAACACTTCAGCTATCCTATCTGTCCAATCTCTTTTTGGATTCTTCAGATTCATTGTCACTTCTGAGTGCTTTCCCTGCTCTGCTTTTAAGAACACATATGGTTCTTCTCTCACAACTTCTATTGTTCTATTGTGATGTAGTATTCACACTTTCTTATGTTGTCACTTGTGTTTTGAATGGATTTCCTCTGTCTCTTACATCTACAAGTTCTGCTAAAATCTCTAAGAACTTCCCAAAAGTTCTTCTACAATCTCGTTGCTGTAATCTGGTACCAAACTTCATTCATTCAACATGTTGTTGTTTCCATACCTCTGTAGTCTTAAATCTTCATAAGCAAACATCTCTTCGTAGGAAATTTCTTTCTTTTCCTGCTCTGATACCATTATTTGATACAACCCTAAGGCTACCACAACCAATATCCCTTATCGGGACTTAATTTTCCCCTTTATAGCCCCTTAAAGCTTCATGCCCATATATATATATATATATATATAATATATATATATATATATATATATATATATAATATATATATATATATAATATATATATAATCAAAAGTGTTGATATGCATTCAGCCCTTAAATCCCCAAACAGATTGAAAATGATCCATTCAATCACCCCGGCAAACACCCCTGTTCTTTGATAACTAGGCCTTTACATATCGGGAGTGGAAAGCCTTCGAAAAATCTTAAACCATGAATTTTCCCTTTCGGGACTGAATGACTTCAAGAAACCTTAAGATAATGATTTTCTGCCTTTTTACACCATTATATGTATTAGCACTACAGATCCAGATCTGGTCAATCGAACAGTCCAGAATGAATCGCAATATTAGCCATCGAGGTTCTAGTGGTCCACTCTATCGACGCTATTCTTCGGCGGAGGTCTGACGCGATAAAGCTTAATTGCTATCGGCGATGGTAATAGCCCACATTACAATATACAACTCCTGCTCCAATGTGTCGATGTGATTTACATCAGTAATCACAATCGCAAAGGGTTTGGGAACAATCCTTCGCTAGCGCTGATACAACTACGTGATGTGACTTATATATGCCAGACCCGATATGGCCAAAACTCCCATACATGATATTTCAAATTTGCTTTAATGAATCCACTATGTGTTAGTGTGATTTTCCCATGTAAAGGCTTTCAGTGATATACCAAAAAAACACAAAGGTGGTGTGATTTGGGCTCTATGGAACCGATAACTTTTAAACTCCCATTTATAATGATTTGAAGTTCAGATTCTTCAATCTGACTGTGGTTTACACCTGATACTTAGTGTATTTGGGTTTTTCCGCCTGCGAACCTAGAACGATGGAATGTTCTCGCCCAACATTCCTTTAACACCCAATCTCCATTAAAAAACATGAAAAAAATGTAGGTTAGCGTCAATATTATCCTAATATATATAAAAACAAGCATTTAAGGTCTCCACCGCCCAATTATACAATTATGCATGCGACACTATTTATTCATAGTAAACAAATAACAGAGCCTTCTGCCTTGCCCATATTACACTTTAAACACCTTTGTCACAAAAGCAATGCAATCCTTTACATAGTTCTACTTTCAAAATAAATTCTTTGTGCACAAATATAAATACCAAACTATATTTGAGGCTCTCTCCCTTCTCTGGCCTCATTTCTCTAGTTAATGGGCTTTCCCTCCTATGTTTCCCATAGGCTACAATACTCTCAGTCCTCTCCCTCTCTGTCTCGCTTCCCTTTTTCAGAAAAGAAAGGAACACATATATGCTACATTAACCATCTTCTCCACAATTGGAGGAATAAATTACACATTTAGAATTCAATCCTATCCTAATTTAAACTAAACTACTTGGCTTAATCTCCATGCAGGGAGGATTATTTGCCATTTTTATTCCCAAGTTTGTTCAGAATTAGGCCACTCTTAACTACTTACATTTATTTGAAATTAATACAAATTTAACAACCAAGTCTTCCTCCAAACTTGCATTAGCCACAACATGTGACTACTCCATCACATTGTTGGCTAGGTCTAGATGCTCCTACATCAGATTTGGATTTTCAACATAATATAAAGAATTGCTTTAAAAAGGGGGAAAAGCTTTGTTTTGACATTTCCGAGAGTATTTTGGTCCCAAAAGGGAAAAGTCATTGTTTTAAGCTTTTTCAAAGGCTTTTGGGTTCCGAAAAGAAAAGGCATATTTTTCAAAGTAAAGGGGTGTTCGGCGAGTTGATTGTTGGGTTTTATAGATTCAATTGTGGTTTAATCCAGCCATTGTTTTCCACTGCGTCATTTTTGGTATCATAGTAGAAGAAAGGGTTGTTTGAAGCAAAGATGCTACCAAGGAGAGGCATTGGTCGAGGAAGACCTGAACCAAATGAAATTCTACTGGAAGAGGTATGGAGTCTGCGTACGTGAATGGAGACAATTGAGACTGCTCAGAGAAGAGCACCTGATGAAGGAGCTGAGAGCTCTTCAGAAGAATCTGTTGTGGAGGGAGTAGAGGAAGACAATGAAACTACCAAGGTCATCAAGATGTTGGCAAAAGTAGGAGGAAAACCTAAGGTGGAAATCCCTATATATGAAGGGAGTCTGAACGCAGAAGAGCTAATGGATTGGATCAAATCCATAGACCAGTACTTTGACTATGAAGAGGTTGAGGAGAAGAAGATGGTGAAGTTTGCAGTTACAAGATTGAGTGGTCATGTAGCTATCTGGTGGGACAAGGTACAGACATCAAGAACGAGGAAAGGGAAGTCCAAGATCAAGCAATGGGACAAAATGGTAAGTAAAATGAAAGCCAAGCTTTTGCCTAAAGACTATCATTTGAATCTTTTTAAGCAATTGCAAAATTTAAGGCAAAAAGGAACGTTTGTTAAGGAATATACAGAAGAGTTTTATAAATTGAGTATTAGAGCAGGGCATGTAGAGGATGATGTGGAAAAGGTAGCTAGATATATCTATGGTTTAAGGTATGATATACAAGATGAGATTAGCTTGTTAAGTCTGAAACTATTGAGGATGGCTATCAAGCAAGTTTGAAGGCAGAATAGAAGATATTAAGGAAACAGAGTCAAAGGAATAGAGGAAAAAGCTCAGCAAGAGGTAGAGGAGCTACCAGATCTAGGGGACAACAGCATTAGCATGAAGCAAGAAGCTCAAGTAGCAGACCACCATAGAGGGAAGAATCTAGCAAAGGAAGATTTGCGCCCAGGGGAAGAGGGCAAGGAAGAAATGTTCGATGTTATACATGTGGAGAATGGGGACATACTGTTGACATTATGATGCATGTGTTGTACTTGATGGCAACCCACTCATAGAAGAACAACTCACTTATATACAACTAGATGAATCTACAGAAGAGATATTAGATGTGACAGAATACATGGGATGCAAGACAGCTCAAAGGAATCAAATGACAGTTCTCAGTATGACAAGTTAGCTTTGCCATCAAGTCTAAAGGGGGAGATTGTTGGCATTATGATACAAGTGTTGTCCTTGATGGCAAGATGATAGATTATAGTGCAGCAAGTCAGTAGCAAAGAATTGATGATCAGACTACAAAGAATGAAGAAAGATGAGTATATACGCAGGTTCACTATATA
>APFE030456414.1:0-77783 GCA_000404065.3 Pinus taeda | reverse complement strand
GGTCCATACAAGGTGTTGCAAAATATTGGTACTATGGCATACAAATTGGAGCTTCCTGCAGTGTCTCGAGTGCACCCATTTTTCCATGTTTCATGTTTAAAGAAGGTTATAGGTGACAAGCTCCTAGTTCAAACAATATTTCCATAACTTGACGAGGAAGAAAAAATTATATTCGAACCGGAAGCAGTCACAGAAACAAGAACTCGATAGCTACGAAATCGATCAATTTCGGAGTATCTCATCAAGTGGAAGAACTTATCTGCTAAATATTCCACATGGGAGGATGAGAATTTTATACAGAAGATCCAAACTACTCAAGCATTTAGGACAACAATTTTTGTTGGCATTATGATACAGGTGTTTTCCTTGATGGAAACTCACTCAAAGGTATGATACAGATGACAACTCACTCAGATGACAGATAATAGTATAGCAGGTCAAGAGAAAGGTATATGCAGGTTAACCTTGATGAAAATGCGTATACACGCAGATTAGCAGAACAAAAGGTGCGTATACGTACACACGTAGGTTCATAGAATGAAAGGTGCATACATGTTGGAAAACTAAGTTTTGGTCCGTGGTATTTGGTCCATGGTATTTGGTCCAAAGTATTGACCCTAGGTATTGGGTCCAAGGTATTGGTCCTACATGGTTTTGGACCATGGTATTGAGAGAGGCCTAAAACTATATAAGGAGAAGATCATTAGGCCAAGAGGGGCAGTGTGGAAGTAATGAACATCTGATGAAGTGTGAGATCTAGTATGTAGGTTATGGGTTTGTGATGCTTTGCTTGATCTAAACCAAGGATGCACCCATGTGGATGATGATAAATGATGGATCAGGATCTTAAGGCTTGGAATGTTTTATCATTATATGGTTTGATCATTGATAGACTAGATCTGAATTATTGACGCATGTTTATTCTATAAACGTTATGAGTATAATTGATGTCTGGAATAGCTGCAAAGTTATAAGTTAGAATTTGCAGATCTATACGCGGGTTAGCCTTGGTAAAAGCGTGTATGTATGCTAGTTTGGTTCATCATAGTAGCCTATACATTATGAGATATGATATTTAAATTTTCAGTTGGATCTGGTTATTATTACAGAGTTTTGTGTTCTGCTTTGTGTTCTAGTGACTATGTTTTGTTGACAAGGTTTCAGTGATTCGGTGTTGGGTGATTCAGAAATGAATGATGCAATTGTAGTTGATGGTTGTATTGTAGTGGTGATTGATTTTGTGCCTCATTGTTGTTGATGGGTCCAGTATGAAAATTGGATGAAACTTGGCCGTCAGATTATGGCGTTGAGCTTCAGGAGTATCCAGTATGAAAATTTATGAAACGTGGTCCCTGGAGGAAGAAAGAAGATCGTAGCCTTCCATAGGCCAGTGCCTACGTACTGGTAAAAATATCAGCCAATACAATAGCCAGGGGATTGTAGCTCCCTTCTAGGAGCAACTGGAAAATGAGTGAAGGTTGGAGCCTTCTGTAGGCTAGCGCCTACATACTAGTAAATGGATCGGCTAGTACAAGAGCCAGGGGGTGTGGCTCCCTTCCAGGAGAAACTGGAGAATGAGAGAAGGTTGTAGCCTTCTACAAGTAGAAGCCTGCGTACTGGTATAAGTCTACACCAGTACGTAAATATTGTAAAATGAAGTTTCTTATTAAAGGAAGATAGAGACAAATTACAACAGGTGGTTTTCACCCACATTGGGTTTCCACCTTACATCTTGGTGTTCATGATGATCTGTTCTGCTTTACTGCTCCTGTTTACTATTCATATGGTTAATAATGTTCTGATGCACTCATTAAGGATTAATTAACTGAATCATAAGTTTATTGGATATACATTTGTTGCATTGCACATAATTGCATATACATGCGGTTTTCCTTAACTGAAGTAGCGTCTATGAATCTGAATATGGAAATGAAAAAGTTATATTGATTTCATAATACTGATTCACCCCCCCCTCTCAGTATTATTTCCAACACTTTTTTTGAAGGAGAGGGGCATGTGAGGTCCCTATAATACTAGTGATTACCCCATTACTATCATATTTGTATCCATTATTAATATTGTTGTGCCCCTATTGTCCCCATATTTTTATTACTGTGCCCCATACAATCCCTCTATTATTATTTTTATGGCTTTATATTATTATTGTTATGTCGGCTAGGTTATATTGTGACTCTTTAGACTCCTATATATAGAAAGGAAGTTTTGTCATTTGAATCATCCAAGAATTGTTCATTTGTGTAATGTAAAGGAGGTTTCCCCCTCGAAGAGGATAAATTCTAAGGCATTGATCTCCCTTTTTTATCTTTTTGTGACTGGTTCCATAACAAATTTGAGAGTGAAACAGAGGTCAGACAAATTGTTGTAATCGAGCCGAGAGGGCCAAGACTCTATAATTTCTATTTTATTGAATAAATTGATTTAGTGTGGAATAGTGTATTATTCTTGGTGTGAAATTCTCTTGAATCTGTGGATTGGCATTATGGACCCTACCTGGACATTATTCCCATTATGTGTTTTATTATTACTCATTGTCAATTAGTGTTAATGCGCAATTTCAAGATTAAGCTAAACCTTTTATTAAATCGTGGTTCTTAAAGTTATGCATTGAGCACGTGAGGAGGATTAAAAGGCAGTAAGTGGTATATCGCATGGAAAATAAATGGAAAATGGTATTTCTCCAAACTGCACAATCAACCTAAGATGGTGACACGTAGCATGGGAAAACCACTTTTCTCATGCACTCCCAACCTGATATCGGTCATGCAATAAATCACATGGGATTGTGCAATAACTGTTGGATCGAACGAGACAGATTGACGGTGGAGATCATTCGACTAGTTGGTGCGTGATACGACGTGATATTCGTCGAATCTGAAGAAGCCAGATCAATAGTGGAGATTGAAGCGCTCGAGGAGTAAGAAGGCAAATTAAGACCGACGGTCATTGGTTAGACAAGTGGGACCCTCAGGAGGGAATGCATGTATAAATATGTTTAACACACAGCTGGTTGGTTCTTAAGTGAACCATTAGTCTAATTGCAGACTATCACTTCAAATTTAGTAGCCATCCACATCAACTTGTGAAGTATACTTGCACTATATATGTTAGGCTATCAACTTTTAATTGTAGAAAAAAGTATTCTAATTGCAAGATGAAAGATCTTCGTGAGCACACACACATTCTTTCTCAAAGGCTATATTAAATAAATCGTTGATTTCGAAACCTTGAAAAGTAAAAGCATTCAACATGAGTCTATTCTACTTCTATATTATTAAAGCTTCATAAATTCTAGTCTAATGAATAAGATATGGAATCTATTCTATTGAAATTTTTAAAATAAAACTAATCTATGAAATTTGAAATGAAATCTACTCTATTGTCCTTTTTGAAACAAATATACTCTATTAAATTCAAAGACGATTTTAATCTTTTATGTTTGAAATAAAATCTAATTTGTCAATCAAAGAATATTATCTATGAGACTTTAGAAATAAATTTATTCTAAAACAATAACCAAGAAAGAAACAATATTATACTAAAATGATAAGCAAATGACAAGAATTGAAATGCAAGAAGCCTAGGATATTATTGATGTGTGCGTACAAGACCATAAATAATCATAATTGTTCAACCTATAAATTTGAGACTAATTGATAGAGGAATAATGAAATAAATCTTTTTTATTGTTTTGATATTTTCTCAAACACTTGACTTGTGGGAAAAAAATAAAAAAATAAAAGGTGAAAATAAAATATTAATTGAAAATAGAGCAATTAAGCAAAATAGAGTGCTAATCTGAATACAAATCATGAGGAAATTATTTGAAGAAATGAAATAAAATCTATACTATTGAATTCACATGTCTTCAAGGGGGGCTCTTGAGCAATACAAGGCACTAGAAACTTAGATCATGAAATTGAAGTAACCAACAACAATTATGTCCACACCATGGCCGAGCTTTATATTAACTGAAAATGTAAACAATGTTTTTTTCCACAATAGTAAGTCTCAATGATAATAATAAATCCATAATTGTGTTTCACTTCTTGGTGAATCATTTATATAGAATATAAAAAATAAATGGCTTGACAATTTGTTGCCTAAGAACTAGAATCGAGATTGATATCTCAGTTTCTAAATTAAACAATGAGATTTTTTTCTTCACAATTCACTACTGAAAGAGTGAATCATGGGAAGGCACCTCATCACACATTTTTAGGTTCAACTATTTCTTCAAAACCTCACTCGCTTGATGAAAATGGTGGCTCGCTTCATTGTAGAACTACTTCACTGGATATTATGCGTGTCACATGTGTGTCATAGCTACTTTGACTACCAATTTTACTTGAGAATTGTGATGTACATGTGATCTTCCACATGTGGCCAATAGGTGGATTTCTATTTTGAAGACATTTGGTAGCTTCCCATATACTCCAACTAATTTTTGGTACTTGGGAACCTATAGAACCTCATATCTAGTTGTAAAATATTAGATTAGTTGTAGAAAATGCACAATTGGGTAGTTATTATTTAGTTAAACCAATTCACAAATTAAAGCATATATCCTTGAGTTGATAATGAATATTTACCTTATTTTCATGGCCCATATAAGTCTTAACCCATGGAGAAAATGAAACGGAATGGGAATAAGTGACAAAGGAAAGATAAACTGTCAAAATAGGACAAATTTGGAGGCTTAACACCAACATCTAACAATAGTTCAAATATCAAATAAGCTCACACGTATAAAAAAAAATACATTGAAAAGATAAGTAATGGTGATTTTCTTCAAATGCACAAGAAAATGTATGAATAAATAGTTTCATACAAGGCTTTCCAGCAATAAAAGATCAAATCACTGATTCACAGTCAATTTCTCAAAATTATAGTCTTGACAACATTGCACAAGGTTACTTTTCTCAAAATAAGTGAACCCTTATTTTGACTTTCTTTCCTATATTTATAAAAAAATATTATAATATATGTTTGATATGGATGCCACCTTTTAGGAAGTACTTGGTAAAAATAGAATGTGTTTTTAATCATTTAATCTAAAAATCTTCCAAACGTGTCTCAATCCAATCCTAGACATGTGGAAAATTTTATTGGACAAAAACATGTAAGAAATATATTCCCATTCATTTTTCAAACTGCTGCTAACATCAATCTTACGTAGGTTACACATAAACATGATAGTTAGAATCCACTTGGATGCGCTAATACCTAGTGTTATAACCGCCTACAACACCTAGCCCCATTAATGTCACATCAACCTAGGTGGGTTTCCATATCACCTCAAACGATTTCGAGGGGGGTTGATGGTGGTTTTGGGAAGAATGGGGCGGGGTCGAAGCCCTTCATCGTATACCACGTGCCCACGATGGGTTACAACCCTAACATTATTTCATCTCCCTCCCTCTAGTTAATCTTATATTATGTGTTGGATCTTGAAATGAATATGATCCATTGATCTTATGGCTCACAATGCACTAATCCAAGTTGCATGTTGTTTACCCAAGATTATATTAAATATTTAAAAACAAATCTAAATTCAGATTAATTTCCCTTCATTTATAGGTTCTTCATCCTTTTTTTATTTTGGTTGCTTTCCAGCTCTTTTAGGCACCATTTAAGGGCTAATAAAAAACATGGTCATAAGCATAAGTCTTTTGATAAACAAGGAACAAATTTTATCTTCAAAATATTTAACTCAAATCACCTATGTGTAGGTGAACAAATAAAAATAAAAAATTCTTGTTAATAGACTAAAATAAGGCTCAAAAACCGAGTTCACTTGAATCCAGGTGATGCTTAATTACATGTCTTACAAAATATTAATTTTCTCATTATGAAGTTATGATGAGTTGAGACAAGATTATTAAAACTTTAAAAACAAAACTAATGTTAAAATCATTTAACTCTAATAGAAAAATGATATTAATCTCCCTAAAAATTATGCTTAACATTTAACATTTAAATAATTCATGATTAACTTAATCTAATCCTAATTAATGGATATTGTATATCGAGGCCTCAGATGATGTAGGTGTGTTTTTTCAAAGAAAAACCTTAATAACGTGATGCCTGAGATGTTGAGTTACATTAGACAACATCATCTCTAGTGATGTGGCAATGCCACATAGGTGACATGTGACAGGAAGAAATGGACATTAGGCTTGTGAATATGTGTAGAAATTAAGTGACATGTGTCAGATTCCATGTCATCATAGTGCCATATGGAAACACTTGGTTAGTTGTATAGTGTTGGTATGGCGATATAATTTGGTAAGTGAAATGGCATATCAAATCGAGAGCCAAGGAAAACAAAACTCTTAGAGCATTGGGAATTACTTGATACCTAGTAATCAGTCCATTCGGCTTTGAGGATAAACAATCAACATATTTTAATTTTGGCAGCCGCTACCTGATAAACAATGATCTGAAATGCTAACCTAAGTTTCTATTCGAGCGATCATCAATTTATAGATACTAATATCTCAAGCATTAGGTAAAAAATTTAACCATTTTTTGAAGGAAAAGCTTGAGGGATGGGGGTTCCAATCCAAAATGTACATGATGTTTACACTAGGTGGGAAGCACATGGGTGTGATCAAAGGCAAGCATCCAGAGATCAAAGAAATAATGGGGACCCTAAAAATTAACATTTTTATTGGTGCTTGTTTCCATGTCAACGAATGGTGGCACATTAGAAGAAGCAACTATCTTTGTCAATATATATGATTTAGAAAAAATAAAAAACAAATAGAAATAGGACATGGTATTACAAGTTTGAATCATAATAGTGAATTTTAATTTTAATATTTGATTGAAAAGATTTAATAATTTAACTTCTAATGCTCATTACTTTAAAATATCATTCTTCACAACAATAAAACTAATGGAGTTAAATTTATTTTAAGATAAATACCATGGAATTTGGTTATGCATAGAAATAGAACGCAAAAACTTTATACAAAAACATGTTTTTTCAATGAGTTCATCTCATCTTTCTTTAAACCCAATATGGTTAGGTGACCAAGGAGCATCTAGAGACCCAAAGTATCTACCTTAATATCATGCATATATTGACTCGTTACCAACAAGAATCCATAGCCGCAATGAGCTTATATACACTTCCCACAAATTCTATGCTTTTCAAATTCCCATGTTTTTATTTAAAAGCACCCTTTATATTTAAGTATATATAAAACTGCTTTTGCAATTGGGTGAAGACAAAGTGGGGTGATGTGAAAGTTTTATTTTATTTTATGCATTATCAAAATGCATAAAGCTTATCCACCTTGTTATATTCACTTCCAATTGCTAGTAATCATCAACCTTAATATGAAATGGGTGGGGTCTCATGAAGAATGTTCCTTTCAGAATTTTCCTTGAATATGATTCCTATATAAAAATACATCAATCATAAAACTTGTATGCATCATAATTATGTGTTACTTGTTCTTAGGAATCATAATTACTATTGAATTTTAATCATTTTATGACTTTGGTAATTATTTATGACATAACTAAGTTCTTAAAGTGTGAAATTAGGAGTATAATCATGACTTATAACTCATAATTACCTAAAGAAATTTCAAAGGGAAAAAAAATCAACAAAAAATAAATGAATGAAATATATTTTGCAATCAATACACATATTTACAAATTTTTATACATGTTTATGAAAAATATCCATTAAGTATTCATCCATTCATAAGAGGCATTATTTCTCCCACTCTAGTTATTGTAAAATGTATTTTGAAGGGCCAACCTTTTGAGAAATCTGGAATGGACCAAGCCATGAATTCTAAAACTTTGAATGTTTTCCCTTTTTTGCATGGGTTTCCTCTCATTTCAAAACTAAGTCACTGATTTCCAAATTCTTATTGCTAACTGAATGGATGTCAAACCATATCTTAAAGGCTTTCAAATGATCAGGAAAAAGCATTTTTAGTTTTATTTCTTATCTCTTCTAATTTTAATAGTTATTTAATGTGTTCTTGCATTGTTTCGCAAGGATCCTCTCCAATTGATCGAGCTAGTTGGAGAGAGGGTAAAGCTACTTTGGTTTGAAAAATAACTTTGTTTCCATAGACAAGGAATGGAATTACCCAACGTGTTTTTAGGGGTGACTCTATTAGCCCATAATTCATTCATAGGATATTTGTGCTAGTTTCTTTGATTCTCAGTAATTGTTTTCTTGATGATTCTAAGAAGGATTTTGTTGGATGATTCTACCCATTTCCTTGTGGATGATAGTTTGCAGAATATTTTATTTTGATTCCTTTCTCTAAATAAATTTTAATTAACTTAATAGAATAAAAATATGAGGCATTATCGAAAGTCAAAGTGTTTAGGATGCCAAACCAAGTAATTATAAATTTATCAATAAATGATAGCACACATTTGCAATTAACATTTTTGAGAGGAATGGCCTTTGTCCATTCATTGAAGTAATTGGTTGCTATCAAAATGTATTTGTGTAGCTTAAGATAATTTAGAGTGATCTCTCCAATAACATCTAATCCCCACTGCTCAAATAGTTCTTCAACCATGATAGGTTGTAATGGGAATGTTCGATTATTTTCTCTTCTTGTTGAAGTTAGACAAGCCTTACATTGTTTGACATATGCATGAGCATATTTGAATAAGGCTTGCCAATAGTAACCTACATATAAACTTTTGTGAGTGGTTGCATCTCCTCCAAAATGTCCATTTGTAGGACTATCATGTGATTCATGTAACATTTTGTTTGCATATGATTTTTCCAAACATCTAGGTAAAGAAAAATTGTAGCTTTTTCTTAATAACACCAATCAATTGATATTGGGTAGATCTCAACCTCAAAGCTCTTATTTTCTTGGATTCTATATGTTGTACAACATAACCATGGGCTAAGAAAAATTTAAGAACACGGTACCAAGATTCAGTAGAATCGGGTGTGAGATTTATTTGATTAATTTATGTTTCTAATCCCTTGTTATTTTTAGATGAATTAACCAACTCAAAATCAATTTATTGTGTTTCTAGTTTACAAATGCCTTGACCTTGAATATTTTTTATGGTTTAATTTCATGGTCATGCTCATGGAGAGTAATCATCCAATTAGCTCTCATATCTCTAATGTCTTTTTGTACAACTAAATTCCTTCCAGAGCGATATGGAACAATCATTTTTGTTGGGATTTTAAAAGATAAGAACTAAAATACTTAATAGTTTAAAAAATTGCATAGGCCTTTTTACAAATTCAAAATAATTTAACTAATTAACCTAAAATCATGTACTCATAAATAAAATTGGAATTTTGAAACTTTTATCATTTTTTTAGTTAAGACTAATGCACGGGATAAGTGATAAGAAAAGGTATAAAAAATAATTTATTTATTAAAATTTAGTGAGATTAACACAAGGGATTGAATAATTTCTTCATAATTAATCTGAATGGTTACCTTATTCCATTTCAAAACAACATCTTTGTTGATCATCTTTTGTATTGGTCATATTATTTCTGCAAAATTTGGGGCAAAATATCTCAGAAAATGTATTTGTCCCACAAATGATTGCATCATTTTTATATTATGAGGAAAAGGAATTTGAGATATAACTTTGATTCTTTTAGGTTTGATGATAATTTCAAGTTTTGAAACAATGAAGCCTAATATTTTTCCTTCCATCATTGACAAAATAGTTTTCTTTGGATTCAAAGAGATGCCACACTTCCCATATCATTCAAAAATTTGTTTTAAATGATGTACATAATCATATATGTTCTTAGAAAACACCATAACATAATCCAAATAAATGACCACTAACTTGTTGATTATCCATCTAAAGGTGATATCCATATGCTTATTGAAATGTTGCACTAGCATTGATTAAGCTGAAAGACATATGTTTATACACATAGGTACCCCATTTAGTTTGAAAATTAGTTTTTAACTGATAATCTCTTAACACTAAAGCTTGATTATAACATGAAATTCCATCTAAGAAATACATAGTTTTAGACCCTATTATAAATTATAAAATATGTTCCATGGGAGGAAGAGAAAAATCATCTTTCTCAAAAGCTTTATTTAAGTTTCAAAAATCAATGAAAATTCTTATATCTCCATTTTTATTCCTAACTAGAATGATGTTTGACACCCACTGTGAATGTTGGATAGGAAAGATTATTTTGTCTTGTAGAAGTTTATTTAACTCGTTTTCTATTTGTGGCTCCAAATTAGGATGAATCTTTCTTAATTGCTATTGGACAAACTTGAATTAGGTTTCAAAGGTATAATATATTGATTTATTGATGTGCCATAAGCTTTTATTTTCTATTTGTGGCTCCAAATTAGGATGAATCTTTCTTAATTGCTATTGGACAAACTTGAATTAGGTTTCAAAGGTATAATATATTGATTTATTGATGTGCCATAAGCTTTTAGATCATTATAAGTCCAAGAAAATATATCTTTATATTGTTTCAATAGTTGAATAAAGGAGGATCTTTTTGTAGGGGTACATCCTAGGCAAAGATTGAAACTTTACAGATTTCCCTTAGTTCCTAGATTGATCACTTGAAACTTCATAGTTAAGTTATTTTTTTGTGTTGCTTTGAATTTGTCTTGGAAGTTATAAAAATATTCTAATTTAACTATGAAGTGAGGAATTATATTTTCATACTTAGCTTTAACATCTAATAGAGTTTGATTCATTTCTAAATAATATTGATGTTCATTAATGACTGAATCACGGTATGCATATTCTTGTGTAAGAAAACTAAAAGGGTCATCATCATCATTAGAAATTATCCAATTGGTTATGTTATTAGGAACATATGGCGTGAATAATAACTCAATGGAGAATTTGTAGTTCAAGGTTCAATAATTCCCATAGTCAAAAAACCTTTGGTTGTGTGTAACCTGTGGAGATCGAGATGGTTGAACCAGTGTGATGCACCATGGAAATGAATGACAGATGGTAATGGTTATGTTTAATGTGTGGATATTTCATTTCATGCCAACAAATCCCCTTCTATGTATGTTTATAAAATAGATAGTTACTCAAGACAAGGATATTGGCTTGTACCGCAAATCCTTCCTAGTCATTATGCACATAGTTGGTTTTCCAATGACTTCACGGGGACTTCTCTTGAAACCTATGTGACTTATAGTTGGTATTTTGGTATATATTTTGTGAAACTACTCTAGAATAACCCTTGGAATCATTTCTACAAGTTCGACAGAGTTGCATGGCAGACCTCCCACTATGAGCTAAAATATGCCCGCAAGCTTTATATCTCATACACTATAGATATGATTTCAGATGTTGAATGACATATAAATGAAAGTATCAAGCCATGTGAATCCATGATATTTATGCTATAGGCATGTTGTACAACACACAATGCATGCAATATTACAAATACTTCCAATCAAGGATTTACATCTTTGACAATATGAATGTACATGAGATCATTGCAACTAGGTTTAGACTCCAAAAAATTCACCACTTGCATATTTGATGGCTAGGAATGATGTTCACCAGTTGCTTAGAAATATATATGAAATTAAACCAATTTCATGCCCTAAGATGAGTTAACATGGATAACACGTCATTAACAACTACATCTGGCAATGCGTATACCATGGTCTGAAATTAACATTGTGGAAATGAATAAACACAAAGAAAATGGAATCACATGGAATAAGGACTTAAAATATGAGTATGTGACTTTACTACTAACACAAACATCTAAGTTATTCCAACCCTTTCCACAAAGTGCTCTCTTCTAATGGAAGAGAAAAGTTCACAGAAGTTAACCAAAATAGGATAATATTTGCATCTCCTGCTACAGGGAAGGAAAAGTTTCGCCAAGAAGTCTTAAACTATCTCAAAAACAAAAGAAACCCCAAGAGAAAAAGTATATATTTTTAGCAACATGTCATAAATAAAACATTCTCCAATAATCTAAAAATCCAAAGAGGACAATTTCTACCAAAGACCAAGACTTGATATCTTCTAAAGTAAACCAATATCTCTCCTCTTTGGAGGATACATAAACATAATGAGATATCATAGTATAAAGTAAGAATATGATACTTAAACTCAATAAGAAGTCGTCAACCAATCCATTTCCATGTATTTTAACGAAGCTCTTATTATTGTATATGTAAGAGTTCCATATATGTGTGCTGAAACCATTCCAAAACTGAATTTTTCTTTTGCCCCACTACCATGCATAAATATGAGAAAAATCAACAAGTATGCAATAATTAGTAAGACTATATGTCAACAGAACTTAAAGAAAAATACCAGGAATAATTGGGTCAATATACTAGATGAGAAAAGTCTATTAAATCAAACGAGCAATTCGAGTCCAAATTCCATCGTACCAAACATAATTCCAATGGGAATCTTGAAGTAAGGGTCCTAAAGTTTTGTAAATTTAGCTTATGGATTATCAGAAAACGTCTCATGAGAGTTAACAAATGGAATTCCATACATTACCCCATGATGTGTTTAACTTTGGCATATGATCATTTGTCGCAGCACTACTTTATGCCTATGCATTAGCATTGTGTTGGACTATAAGTGGGTGACAGATTATCTAAGACATCATATATCTTCTCCTATGTTGAGTTTTAACAATTCCATATGTTGTAATAATATGTTATGTGATAGGGTAGCACATTGTTGGACTATGAATAGGTGTCAATGGAAACCAATTAAACACAAAAAAATTATATACCATCATTACCATGTGTTCCAGTTGAACTCTCTTTACTACAAGTAATTTTTTATGTAGTGATGAGGGCATACATCAGATCTGGTTCAAGAAAATGCTACAAACAATTATACAATAAATGACATAGAAATCACCTATAACCAATTAAGTATCTCACAAAACTGTCAGATAGACAACGCCCTAGCATAATGACAATACTCTCATAGAACTAAATTACATCATAGCAATGTCATAATTCACATGTATTATGAAACATATAATAGTTACTAGAATGTACGGATTGTGAACCATTAAGATTTTGTAAGCTACAAGCAACATGTTATCAACTTAAGTAGTGAAATCATGTAAAGAATATACATGAGGACTTTTGAAACATCAGTTCTCTATCTTGATACCTGGTCGCACAAAATTAAGGAGGAATGAGATATTTATAGATATTGTACCATATGAGGAAAACATATAAATATTATACATGAATCCTTTTGAAACATCAATTCTCTATCATGATACCTAGTGGCCCAAACTTAAGGAGGCATGAGATATTTATATATCTTGTACCATATAAATGTCAAGGAGGTCTGTTTATTGTTCAATTCAAAAAACACCTAAACTTATCACATCTGAGTGGGAAAGACACTATAGTTTTCCATCCATTAGTTAATTTCTTTAATTAGCATTAATTCCTAAATACACAGCATTGTGATCAAGTTCCTGATTCTCCTCCCAACCACTAACAAAGTTCCAAATATATAGTTTCCACGCCCTAGCGAAAGAAACATGTCCCAATGACTAGACCACTAGATACATTAGGGATTCCAAAGGTCTTCCCCACCTCCACCCTTCTAGATTAAAGATATTTAGTTATATGCTTATTCAAGGGTTCCTCCAACAGTCCTTCTCTAACCATTAGCTAATGACGGATTCCATAGATGAAAATTTCCACCCTCACTTGGATCAAGGATTCTAGATATTTTCCTCCACCTTGAGATTGTTGCCACAAAAACTACACCCTAAGTAGGGAATCCAAAGTATACTAAATTGAAAGTTAGTATGGGGCATCTAGAGGCCTCCACCCTTTATTCGATGAGGGATTATAGAGGTGTAAGCCTCCACCCTCAGTTAACTCAAACACCCCATAGATCTATTAATAGTCATATTTAATGTAAGAAAAGGGTTCCAAATTTATTGAAAATGTTATGAGACATTAGGGTTATCCTAGGTGACCTCACACTACACCTAATGGAAGATGATTAAGCCAACAAACATGGTTTCAAGCTTCCTACCCTTTAGAAAGTAAGGCCAACAATGCAATGGTTAGCTAGAATATATTCCTAACCATTTTGTGTACCAAGAGGATATGGTAATAAGGTCCTTTCCCTTTGAAGGGTAAGGACAATTCGAGTCAATAGCATTACTGAAAGGTCCCTCTACATGTAGAAGGTGTAAGATCCCCCATAACTCATTTTACTTAGATGTATGTAAGATAGCTAAGAAAAGAATTATAAACATGTCTGATTTCCATAATTGCATTACCACCATTGAACTATGCCCTAGAATCCATATTTTGATTGGATGCAGAACGTTGGGTTGTGTTACATTCTTTCATGACTAGTGGGGGGTCATGGGGGGGCGGTAGCCCCCCATGAGGAGGTATGCAGGGGTCTAGTGGGCAGTGCCCTAGGATTTTTTTTTCAGACCCTATATTACCTATGGTTTTGTGCATGGATTACACACATGGTTTTGGGCGTGATGGTTTTTGGTCCATGGTATTATGTAGATCTGGTCAAGGGAACTATGGTTATGTTCTAATCCAGGGTTAATGGATTAGGGTTTATGGATGCTTCAGCATGTATATATATGTATTGTAACGTTGAAAGGAACATAATGGAAAATCAATCTGGTAGTCTCGGTTTTGGGATCCACGGGAAATCTCTTAGTATATTTGTTTTATGTGTTATGCTCTCGCAATCGTTTATTGTTTGTTTTTAGAATTCGTATGCAGATGATTTCTGTACGGGGTTAAAACCTACAACAAAAACAATGAGAAATTAGACATTGAGGGTACAGTCAATAGTGTCACAGAGACTCACCTATGATGTTGTGACCAAGATGTTATGCAAGATTACCTTGTTTTCCTCATGGTGTTGATCCCATGTCACTGAAGCTTGTGTGATTTCCTCTCTCCTATAATGAATGGCCTTGCCACTAAATTTTCTCTCTTTGTTTTGTTGTCTGCATTATTCTCCCTTCTACTGTGCTCCCACTATTCTCTTCTTTTCTTCTTCTCTTCTTCTCTTCTTCTTTGTGTTCTTGTATATTGAATTCCTCCCTTTTGCTATTGCCTGAACCTCTCTAGACTAATAGAGATGTGACACCTATCTTTCCTGGCCTAGTCATTATTGATTAGTCTTGTAGGTTAATTAGTGTTATTCATTTGGCCTCATTCCTCGTTCACTACCTAACATATTTCTTCTTCCTGATACTGGTTCTAGAAGCAAAAGAGTGTGAGAGACAAATATTCTCCACCATGTGCCAAATTTCCTACAAATATGTATGTGTGTTGCTCATTCACAACCTCCTTTTCTCTCCATCCTCAAATCTATTTTGAATGGATCTTTGTGCACGGTTCTTAGAAACATACCCTAAGGTAATACCTTGATTTGAATGGAAGGTTAATGTAATCCATTATTTGAGTGATTAAGGAAATGCCAACAATAAGTCCATGCTTTACACAAGACCTTCACTGAGATCCATTAATATGAGATGAATTGTCTTATACTCGCTAGTTTTAAAAGGTGGGTCTATGTCTAGGTTATATCAAGTTTCATAAACCTATCAACTAATCCTTCTAAATAAAATTTAAAACACATCATTTTTTATTCACATATCTTTAACCATGTATCTATAAATATTTTGAGCTATAACATGTGCTCATTTTGACAAATCATAATGATAGATAAAAGAATTGGCTTATGATATTTACTTAACACGCACAACATTAAAGAAGAATATTTGTTGATTTTTGTGTGTTGCTCAAATAGGGTCATACCCTAATCCTTTTTCTATGTTGTTATCAACATTTTTATTCTTTTTACACTATTCTAAGGCAATCGTACAAAACATAGGTATATTTAATATTATCAATATGTATACAAAGATAACTAAGGAAATATTTACAATAACCATACAAGTCTAGCATCACCAAGGAAACCTATACATTATATACATGAATGTATCCTCACTGAGAACATCTATATACTTTACAAGATGTTTGTTTCTTTATAGCATCTATCGTGTGAAAATTCCTCACATGGTATTAATTTTGAGGAAAATTTTGCAAGTAAATCAACATCTACGCTTTGAGCTCTAGGAATAGATATGATGTTGAAAGCAGTGAAATGTGAAATTAGATATGAAACAATGTTTTGGTAATAGCTAAGGTGATTTAAAACACAATGAATAGTATTTTTCACCTATTGGATGACAATTTCAGAATCACCAAAAACTTTGATGTATTATACATGTTATCACTCTATAATTTTCCCGCTATGAAAGGAAAACCTCCAGTTAACATTGAACCAATCTTGCAAATCAAAAGTTGGCCCTTCCAATCCATAGAGGGCTCTCTCTATGACTCAGTTATCGAGTGTCACTTCAATAGTTGGTCATGCAATATACATAGTGGCCAAATCTTCAATAGGGTAAGGGTTTTGAAATTGTGGTTTGGTAGAGTCGACAAAACCATTGGGCATGGTGTCCAACTGGCTTAAAACTTAACTAAATATAAAATCACTAGATCATCAACATATAAAGGAAATATAGATAGATTTTTCCTAAATCATCAAGTCATGGTGAGTTGCAAGGTTGAAGGGAGAAAAAAAGGTCCACCGCACCGAAGCATCCAACAAAGGATGAATTCCACTACATTTTTAGAGAGAAATGGTGCAAGTATTTAATTACTATGAAATCAGAGCATCTAAGATAAATTCTGATTCATTTGCGTTTAATTAACTACTAAAGGAAAAACATTCAAATGGAATAAGTAGGATGGAAACAATCACTAGGAAATACAGACGAGGAAAAGCTAGCATAAGACTCTTTGAGTCAATGATGAAGTATTTTCATTAAAATTTGGGAAGAGATCACAATACGCAATAGGCTTGTAACACTCAAAACTGAACCCTTTCATTATTACAAATGATAGCTTAAATAACAAAATACATCTTCAAACTATAACTAGTTTCTAGGAAATAAAATCAATTAAAAACCCAAAATAAAACCAAATTTGGAACAAAGTGTCTTGAATTGTTGGAGGCTAGACTCAAATCCCCTTGGATTTGGAAATGATTGCTACTTGTTAACTGATCACCACCTCATCATTTGACCATCGATCTTATGTCTGGAAATCTACAGGCAATCTTCTACTTCATGATATATTGCTATTGTATTCTTTGGATGTCTTTCACTACTCAGTTTGTGCCTAAAAAGATGAATCTTATCTAAAATTGTTGCCCAAGATCTAGAACTTAGACATGTAGCTATTAAATTTAATTCTTTGACATCTGGAGATGAAGATAGTCCTTAGCCACCTAAAATGTTGAGTTGGATGCATATAAAACTTCTATTTGATTGCCACATTTGTCCTTTTCTTTATGATTCATCAAATCATTTGCATAACACAAATATTCTATATATTATGATTTCCATTTGATATTTTGTTTCCTCTAGATGTAAAATAAACAAATACATAAATTTGCTTATGCCTTACAAATTGAATTAGCCAATTTCAGCTTCAAAACCCTAAATCATGAAGCTTCAATATCATTATTTTTCAAAATAAGTATTAGGAAGAGAACCAATGTCTATAATCTCCAACATTAGGCAACAGAATGCATCCAAAATGGGTACAAAACCAATCACTACAAGAAACTATGATCTTTATACATCTTGGAGATTTTCCTCCAAATTCATTTGATTTCGTTTAAACACTGCTACTTTGTCTCCATAGTTTTGCTCCATATTTGCATTACAGTGTTCTAATAGTTTCAAGCATACAATTTTGTAGTGCCTTTGTGCTAATGAAATTTGTAGCCACCATTCAACCTTTGATGGGAATAGACATGCACATCAATCCTACATTTATAATAAATTCTACGTCTCCCCTAAAGTTTGAAATTGTTTTCAATACTACGTCACCAAATATGGAAAGTAACTAGAAGCCACCTATTATCATTTATATGTTCAAAAGGTTGTTCGGAATTTCATTCTCATAAGGTTTTGCATCAACACCCTTTAGACTGTATCTTCAACCACAATTGCACCTTTGAGACCACATTTTAATCATAGTTGGAAATACAATGGATTAATATTTCACCTTCAACCTTTTCACAAAAATACCTTTAAATATGCTGCTATCGAGAGCTATTAATTATTAATGATCCAACAGCCAGTGAAAGTGTTGAAGTAAATCACAGGAGCAAGAATATGGAAATTATTTTGAGCTTTATAAACCCTGATCAACCTCTCTAATAAGGCCACTAACTTCCCAGTGTTGTGCAATTGCCTATAGACTTTATATGCAAATAGAACTGCCATCAACAGTTGCGCCTTTCTATGCTAAAAACTTTGAGAGCAACATAATCGATTTGATGTATTCTCTTCTTGATTGGTGGGCCATTTCCAAGCTCGTAGCTTTCATTTGATCAAAAGAGTTTGTGATTTTCATGGTAACATTTCACAAAATAATTCTAATTTTCTGTAGCAAAAATATAACCATTTATCTGTCATCTCTTGCCACAATTATTTTTGGAATCATTGGCACTTTCAATTTTGTCATAACCCTTCAATACAAGATTGGGCACGAGAGGACTTGGTAATGCAACATATGTGCCAAAACGGATTTCCCAAACTACGCTCTTCAGGTGCATTTAACAATTGACAACTCCCTTACACTCGGCATTTAATAATGTATTGGGCCTTGAAAAACTATCTTTGATGGTCCTTTGGTTATCTGAATATCTTGTGAAATCGTTGAATCAATTAATACTTGGAACATGAAAGAGTTTGAAGCTCACATGTTCTCTTTCGTTTGAGCTTTCCACTTGGTGATATGCAAAATCATAGACAATTGAAGGTTGCTGACAGTTGAAACAACACTCTGGGAAACAATGTATGCATGGCTTTCGAAATCACATGCAAATTTATGTTTGCAGTTATAGAAATAATCCCACTTTTGTAGGAAGAAAACTGATTATGACCTTTATATATAGTAAAACTGTGATAATTTCATAATGCCTAGTGCACTTGAAACTCGCTTTTTGTGGGATCCCACCTGCGTGACTTTTGTGTAGCTTGACACCAGCTTGGCTTTGGTATGTTGAGTGGCGACTTTCGTGACTTTTGTGTAGCTCGACTCCAGCTTGGCTTTGGTATGTTCAGTGGCGTATAGCTTGGAAATTTGGCATAACTTTTGTGTGGCTCGACTCGAGCTTGGCTTTGGTATATTGAGTGGCGTGTAGCATGGCTTGCATCTTGGAAATTTGGCAGTATCGAGGTTGATTTTGGTATGTTGAGTGGCGTGTAGTATGGCTTGTAGCTTGGAAATTTGGCATATAACATAATACTTGGGTATCGAGCCCACTAATTTTTAGAGCAGTTGTCTTTAACGCGATTTTTTGAAAGCCTTTCCGGTAGCTTTTTCCGGTCAAAATCCGGCAGCAATTTATTGGAATCACAAGTTTGATAGCTAGTTTCTGCACAATCAAACCGTCCCAGGGGTTTTTCAGGGTGTTGAATCCAAATATGTAGTTAAAAAACCATTTTAACTGCAACAAATCAAGATTTAAACTCAATTTCTTCCGTCGGATTCCGTCACCGAAATCTCCAAAAAGTCGCATTATAGACAACTCCATTTTTAGAAGACATTGAACCCTACACAGAGACCCAAGAGCCAAAATTAGCATTTCCACATTTTTGTCATTGATGAATTAGGGGTTGATGTTAGCTATATGTTCCTCATTGATGAATCAGTGGTTGACGTTAGCTACTTGGGGCTCTTTATTAGAAGACAAACTTTGAACCCTATACAGAGACCCAAGATTGTCATTGATGAATTAGGGGTTTATGTTAGCTACATGGCACTTTTTATTAGAAGAAAAACTTTAAACCCTAGGCCAGACCCAAGAGGCAAAATTAGCATTTCCATATTTTTGTCATTGATGAATGAGGGGTTGATGTTGAACCCTACACAAAGACTCAAGAGGCCAAATTAGCATTTCCATATTTTTTGTCATTAATTGATGCAGGAGCATCTGAGTGAAAAGAAGACAACTCGGAAATATTTATATTTTATTTTATTTTGCTGGACAAAGGGGAAAACACTTTGAATTTCTGTTTCATTTTGTTTCATTTAAAATTAAGGTTGACTCATCCATTGTTAGTTTTTAAAATTAGGCAAGCACATCAAGATAGGATTAATTAAGGACATGTTTGAAGAAACTATTGAACAACTAAAAAGTAACTGGGGAACAGTTCCTCAACTGTAAAGAAACTGCTAATAATGCATTGAAACGAAAAAACCAGAGAGGATGGAGGGGTTACCATCCAGAGAGAAGAGAGAGCCCAAAAGTTGTAATTTAAAATTATTTGAATCTCTATAGAAGCAAACAATTCAAAAATATATCATTAAGGAAGTAGAGTAATATTTATTATATTCCTTGTGCATAGATGTTTCAGGCATCAAAATGAAAGCAAGACAGTGAAACAATTTATCAAAAAATCCAAATAAGCATCGACAAGAATTTTGTAACAGGAAGCATTTCAAAACTGAGAACCAAACAGAGGTACACCAGCATATATTTTTCCTTTTTTTCCTCAACAAAAAAACCAAGGACTATTATATTCACCACTTTCAGCATTTCCTATACATTTCATTTTTGTTTTTCATTCGACAAAGTTCACTGTACAAAATCTATAACCTGGAAATCGTGGAGGGTTCCAAACCCATGCAAACCAAAAACATTACAGTCCACAGGCTAGACCCTAATCAAACAGCGAGGGCATGAACACCTCAGAGACCACATACATGTACGAAGGAACCAAAACCCCAAGGATATAACCGATTATAGATAGAGTAAGCAACAGAGCAATTATAGACAGAACAAGCAACAAAGCAAGCAAGAAACTGCTACAGCCACGGAAAGACCCTACCCGGGTTTTTCCTAAGCCCACAAACATTCCCAAGGACGAAGTCATGGAGCAGCATTCCCGTGGAAGGGCCTGCACACCACCATAGAGCAGGGCAGCGATTAGTTAGGGCCACAATACCAAAACAACAGTGAATTGCAATTCGAAAGAGGAGAAAGGGTTTTACCTGGCTGAGGATCAATTCCACGACGAAGGACGAGAGTCAAGACCCACAATAGAGGGTTTACCAATAGAAGTGCCATGAACGCATTATGCCTGCTCACCAAGGAGCCAGAGTGTTAGATCCTCAAAAATGAAGGGTGAAATTGAAATTGGAACAAGAAGATTACATGAGAGAGAGTTCGTCGAGCCGTCTTGTGCAACAGCTAGGCAGGAACCTGTGTTTGCAGAGCCGAACCATCACCAGACCCAACATCAAACATACAAATCACCACAAACAAAGCAGAAATGAAGCTTGAGACAAATAGACTTGTTGGTGGAAAATGACCTGAAACCCTCCAAAAACGAGAGCAGTGAATCACCACAGAGAGCGAGCAGAGGCACAACACCAACAAACCACAGAGAACTAGTGAAGCACAACAAACTGCCATACGGGACAAGCAAGGCATGATACTTACCAACCATCGCAAGAACGAGGCGAAAGCACTGAGAATCCATAGAGCCAAACCATAACAAAGAAGAAATGAATTCCAAATACCCTCGGCGAAAGTGATAACCCATGGTTGCAAGCCCGAGGCCAGTACAGAGGGCGAACATCATACAATAAACCACATTAAAGTCATATACCAAAACCTTGCCACTAAATTTAATTCGAAACCGAAAGAATTAAACAATCACAACTACATGTCCCTCTGTAAAGAGAGCTTCAGCGTAAATCACATAAGAAGAACTTTGGTTGACGCGTTTCGAACCAACCAATGTGGTACATGTCCCTCCTCGAGATCACCACCAACTTTTAATATCAGAGCAGATCATTCCTTTCTCTCAGCCAAGATGGAGGTAGGAAGCAGGGAGATGAAGGGTTACGAGAAGAAATTAGGAATTTAACTGCACGTTTGGCAGCAGTGGAAGCAGGAAGGCATAGAGATCCGGAAGGTGGGGTTGACAGTGAGGAGGAAAACATAGCCACGACGAATGGGTCAGATGTCGAAGGACCAAAAATTAAACTATTGAGGTCAGTTTTGTGGGCTAGTGGCAAGCCAAGACCAGAGCTCTCTAATTATGATGGCAGTTTGTCCACAGAGGCATTTTTAGAGTGGATAAGTGAACTAGATAAATATTTTGAATATGAAGAAATCATGGAAGACAAGAGAATCAGGTTTGTTGTCACAAAGTTGAAAGAACATGCAGCACTATGGTGGGACAATGTACAGGAAGAAAGGAGGAGATTGAACAAACCATTGATTAAAAAATGGGATAGGATGGTTGCTAGAATGAAGAGTAAGTTTTTTCCTAAAGATTATCAAATTGCCCTTTATGGACAAGTACAGAACTTGAGGTAGAGAATGATGACCATAAAAGAATCTACTGAAGAATTTTATAAAGTTAACCTGAGAGCTGGTTATGTTGAAGATACCCCTGAGAAAACACCGAGGTTTGTAAATTGTCTACGGATGGAGATCCTAGACGAAATTAGTATTCTTTCCCCTAAGACCATAGAAAAATCTTTTATCAGAGTGCTTTGAAAGCGGAGAAAAATATTGCTAGGAAACAAAATGTGAGAAGAGAATGTGGTTATGGTAGAGGTCGAGGACAGACCTTTGATAGAGGTAGGACTGCCAACAAAAATGAAGAGGGTAGTAGTTCGAAGACTTCGAGACAGAGTGAAAAGGAAGGTAACACCAAAGGAGGAAGGTCATACCAGCGAGGAAGAGGTAATGGAAGAGGCAGAGGAAATGCCTATCAATGTTACAAGTGTCACATGTGGGGACACAGGCCCTTTGAATGTCCTGAAAATGAACAAATTGGGCATAGGGGAGCATATGTCGCTCAACTCGATGAAGCGAAGGCACCACCACAGGAGGTGGAAAATATGCCAGAAACTGGGGAAGCCTTGGTGTTGAACAAGGTATTATTGAAACCAGCTAAGGAAGTAGCTGATCAGACACAGAGGAAAGCATTGTTCCAGACTGTGTGCAAGTCACATCGGAAATGCTACAAATTAATCATAGATAGTGGAAGTACTAATAATCTGGTAGCTATTGAAATGGTGGGGAAATTGGGTTTGAAGAAGTTGAAGCACCCAAATCCATAAGGGCGTCTTGGTTGTAGAAGCACCCAACTCCATAAGACACCAATGTCCCAAGAACCAGAAGAGATGAAGGAGATGTAAGATAAAGGAAGTTGGAAGACCGTAGAGAAAAAAAAGAAAGCTACAACACCAATCTCGCCAAGAAAGAAGAGGAGCCAGATAATTAAAAATTAAGAAAATTGTAGGCCTGATAGACCAATTTGGTCTCAGTGGACATTAACCACCACCACCACCACCACCACCATCATCATCATCATCAGAAAGGTCACCAACTGCTGGTCGATGAGCAGTGTGAAGTAGAGTTTCATATTGGCAAGTACAAGGACAAGGTGACTTGTGATATAATGCCTATGGACGTGTGCCATATTCTGTTGGGCAGACCATGTCAGTATGATAGGAAGGTCATCCATGACGGGGAAACAAATTGTTACAATTTTGTTAAAGATGGGAAAAAGCATACGCTAGTGCCCATGAAGGGAGAGGATGCTGCAGAAACCAGTGGGACAAAAGAATTACTGTTAGGCGAAAAAGAGTTTCTGCGACAGATGGAGGATGATGAGGTGAAGTATGCAGTTGTGCAAAGGCCAAAACCAGTGTTGATCCATACTAAATTCAATGACTTACCTAAAGAGATATAGGACATGCTGCAGGAATTTAGTGATATTATGGTAGATGATATGATGGACAAATTACCTCTGAAGCGGAGCATTAGTCACCATATTGATTTTATTCCAAGATCCAGTTTTCCAAACAAGGCTGCCTACCAGATGAGTCTAAAGCATAATGAAGAAATCCAAAATCAGGTGCAGGAGTTGTTGGATAAAGGACTGATTTAGGAGAGTTTAAGCCCTTATGCAGTTCTGACTGTTTTAGCTCCCAAAAAAGGAGGTGAGTGGTGAATGTGCATAGATTCTCGGGCCATTAACAAGATTACTATCAGGTACAGGTTCCCTTTACCTCAAATGGATGATATGATGGATTGTTTGAGTGGAGCAACGTACTTTTCAAAGATAGACCTAAAAAGTGGCTACCACCAAATTAGAATTCGAGAAGGTGACGAGTGGAAGAAAGCGTTCAAGACTAATGAAGGCTTGTGTGAATGGTTGGTTATGCCATTTGGATTGAGCAATGCCCCCAGCACATTCATGTAGTTGATGAACGAGATGCTGAAGGAATTCATTGGTAAATTTGTGATTGTATATCTGGATGATATACTTATATTCAACAAGGCGAAGGAAGAGCATTTTCAACTCATGAAGTATGTATTGGAAAAATTGCAGCAAAATAAATTATTGATAAATTTGAAGAAATGTTATTTTTTTAAGAAAGAGTTAATTTATTAGGGATTTGTGATTTCCGAGAATGAACTAAAAATGGATCTGGAAAAGGTTGCAGCCATAGTTAGCTGGCCATCTCCCAAAAGTTTGTTTAAGGTACGGAGTTTTCATGGATTGGCGAGTTTTTATTGGAAATTTATTAAAAATTTCAGTATAATTTGTGCACCCATGGTGGACACTATTAAGAAGGCAAATCAGCCTTTCCATTGGACAAAAATGGTAGAGGAGAGTTTTCAACTACTCAAAAGAAAAATTACTGAAAAACCGATTCTGAGATTACCAGACTTTAACAAAAATTTTAAAGTTCATTGTGATGCCAATGGGACAGCCATTGGTGCAGTACTCAGCCAAGAGGATAAGCCAGTAGCCTATTTGAGTGAGAAATTAAATGAAAGTAGGCAAAAGTACACATCTTATGACAAGGAATTTTATGTAGTGGTTCAGCGCTAAAGCATTGGAGACATTATCTGTTGGCCAATGAATTTGTCTTATTTTAGACAATTCTGTGTTACAGTATATTATGCAGTAGCATAAGCTGAACCATAAACATGCGAAGTGGGTAGAGTACTTGTAGATTTTTACGTTCATGTTGAAACACATCAACGATCAAGCCAACAAAGTGGCAGATGCGTTAAGCAGGAGGAATTTGATCCTACATGAAAGTACGATACAAGTATTAGGATTCAAACATCTTAAGGACTTGTATGAGGTAGATGCATATTTTAAGGAAGCTTATGAAGCTTGCCAAAATCCATTGTTGAGAGATAATAGTTCATGGTTGGACTATAATATGCAGGAAGGGTTGTTGTTCAAAGGAGGGCAGTTGTGTATTCCAGAATTTTCTATTAGAGAGATATTAATCCAGGAAAAGTGCAATGGAGGTTTAGCCAGGTATTTTGACATAGACAAGATCTTGGATCAGTTGAGCCACTTTTATTATTGGCCGAAGATGCGCAGAGATGTATAGAGGTTTGTGACTAGATGCAAAGTGCGTCAGCTTGCAAAGGGACAGAGCTAGAACATAGGGTTGTATACACCCTTACCTATTCCAAACAGACCATGGGACTCAGTCAGCTTAGACTTTGTCTTAGGTCTGTCGAAGACACAATGGGGATTCGATTCCATCATGGTGGTGGTGGATCATTTCACCAAAATGGCACATTTCATTCCATGCAAGAAAACCAGTGACGCCACACATGTAGCACATTTGTTCTTCACAGAGATAGTTAGATTACATGACTTGCCGAAGTCTATTGTTTCAGACCAAGATGTTAAGTTTACAAGACATTTTTGGCGAACCTTACGGAAAAAATTAGACACCAAACTAAACTTCAACTCAGCTTATCATTCCCAGACCAATGGTCAAACCGAAGTGGTGAACCGAAGTCTAGGAAATTTATTGAGGAGTTTGGTTGGAGAAAATTCTCGACAGTGGGATCGTGTGCTTGCACAAGCGGAATTTCCTTATAACGATTCACCCAACTGAAGCACAGGCAATATTCCTTTCCAGATCCTATACAGAATGCACCGACGTGGAGTACATGAGTTACAAGATTTGGGTTAGTTGGAGCACAGGAGTGTTGATGGTGAAGATTTCACAAAGGCAATCAACGATCTACATGAATAGGTGAAATTAAAATTACTGGACAGTAGCCAAAGATACAAGAAAAAAGAATATTTGAAAAGATGGGACGTACAATTCAATGTAGGAGACCTGGTATTAGCACACCTACAGAAGGAGAGGTTTCCTAAAGGTGAATACAACAAGTCGAAATGGAAAAAAATTGGGCCTTGTTGGATTCTTTAGAAATTTTCTGTGAATGTTTATGAATTGCAGTTACCCCCAGGTATTGGAATTTCACTTATTTTCAATGCGGTAGATCTGCACCCCTACATTCCGGCAGATGGAGAAGGCAGTTCGGAAAGATGAACACATGACACCTAGAATGAGAATGATTCGTGGATTAAAAAAATGCCCCCAGCAAAGCCTCTACAGATCAAATAAATCCTAAACACCCAGGTGGCCAAACGGACTCGAAGGAAAGAATATTTGCAGTACCTAGTCAAGTGGAAGGGTCATCCTATTGAAGATAGTTCTTGGTTAGATGTTGGCCATATTCAAAGCACCGGGCACTATATTGAAGAGCTCATGGACATGAGCCATGAGTTTAATTTACCCGAGAGCCTGATAGGATTAGTTAGGGACTTTTTTGAAGAAACTGTTAAACAACTGAAAAGTAATTGAGGAACAATTCCTTCACTGTAAAGAAACTACTAATAATGCATCAAAAAGGAAAAACCAGAGAGGATGAAGGGGCCGCCATCCAAAGATGAGAGAGAGCCTAGAAGTTATAATTTACAATTATTTGAATCTCTATAGAAGCAAATAATTCAAAAATATGTCATTAAGGAAGTAGAGTAATTTTTATTATATTCCCTGTGCATAGATGTTTCAGGCATCAAAATGAAACCAAGACAGTGAAACAATTTATCAAAAGATTCAAATAAGCATCGACAAGAATTTTGTAACATGAAACATTTCAAAACAGAGAACCAAACAGAGGTACACCAATATATATTTTTCCTTTTTTTCCTAAACAAAAAAACCAGGTACTATTATATTCAACAATTTAAGCATTTCCTGTACATTTCATTTTCATTTTTCATTTAACAAAGTTCATTGTACAAAATCTATAACCTGGAAATCATGGAGGGTTCCAAACCCATATAAACCAAAAAAATTACAGTCCACAGGCTAGACCCTAATCAAACAGCAAGGGCATGAACACCTTGGAGACCACATACATATACGAGGGAACCAAAACCCCAAGGATATAACCGATTACAGATAGAGCAAGCAACAGAGAAATTACAGATAGAACAAAAAACAAATCAAGCAAGAAACCACTACAGCCATAGAAAGACCTTACCCGAGTTTTCCCTAAGCCCATGAACAGTCCCAAGGACGAAGCCATGGAGCAGCATTCCCCTGGAAGGGCCTATATACCACCACAGAGCAAGGCAGTGGTTAGTTAGGGCCATGATACCAAAACAACAGTGAATAGAAAATTGAAAGAGGAGCGAGGGTTTTACGTGGATGAGGATTGATTCCGTGATGGAGGATGAGAGTCGAGACCCACAACAGAGGGTTTCTACCAACAGAAGTGCCATGAACGCATTATTCCTGCTTACCAAGGAGCCAAAGCGTTAGAACCTCAAAAATGAAGGGTGAAATTGAAATTAGAACGAGAATATTACCTGAGAGCGAGTTTGTTGAGTTGTCGTGTGCAACAAATAGGTAGGAATCTGTGTTTCTAGAGTTGAACCATCACCAGACCCAACATCAAACATACAAATCACCACAAACATAGCAAAAATGAAGCTTGAGCCAAATGACAGAGACAAATAGACTTGCCGGTGGAAAATTCCCTGAAAACCTCCAAAAACTAGAGCAGTGAATCACCACAGAGAGCGAGCATAGGCATAACACAAACAAACCAAATATAACTAGTGAAGCACAACAAACCACCATATGGAACGAGCAACGTACGATACTTACCAACCATCGCAAGAACCAGGCAAAAGCACTGAGCATCCACAAAACCAAACCATAGCAAAGAACAAATGAATTCCAAATACCCTCGGCGAAAATGATAAGCCATGGTTGCAAGCCCGAGGCCAGTATAGAGGGCAGACAACATACAATAAACCACATTAAAGTATATACCAAAATCCTGCCACTAAATTTAATTCGAAACTGAAATAATTAAACGACCACAGCTACGTGTCCCTCCTCGGGATCGCCACCATTAATGAATCAAGGGCTGATTTGAACCCTACACGGAGACTACATAGAGACCCAAGTGGCAAAATTAGCATTTCCATATTTTTGTCATTAATGAATTAGGGGTTGATTTGAACCCTACACAAAGACCCAAGAGGCAAAATTAGCATTTCCATATTTTTGTAATTGATGAATCAAGGGTTGACGTTAGCTACATGGTGATTTTTATTTACATCATTACGGTGAGCGCTGCCAAATTAAAAGGCAACACTAACTGAACTAGAAAATAGGACCCAAGAGGCAAAATTAACCTTAAAAAACCAAATTTTTATTTGCCCAATCCTATAACTTTTTTTCCCAACATTTCCATATTTTTTTCATTGATGAATCAGGGGTTGATGTTAGCTACATGGCACTTTTTATTTACATCATTACGATGAGCGCCGCCAAATTAAAAGGAAACACTAATTGAACTAGAAAAATGGCATTGTTTTAGGACTTCGGAAGACATTGTCATACTTATAAGAGCAAGATTTCGAAGAATATTGCATGTGATAACATTTGGCTCCAACGAGGATGTTGTCACCTTGTGAGACAGAAAAAACCCATAGACCAAGTTCCTAATCCATATCAATCTCAATCTGAACTCTAAAACTTGTGTCTAATCTATGAGATGTGATCCATTCCATTCTAAACCTAATTTAAAAACATTTCTACAAGCTGGAAAATTAAATTGAAAGTCAAATGTTCCCACCAAACTATCTATCATAATCAAATCAATTCTCTACAAACTGAAAATATCATGTTGAATGTCATTACTGAAAACTAATTTTACCGCAATCCAAAAGCACACTAAAACTGAAAGGATGCTTCATTCTCCAAGATTATTACTTGCAATCCTACTCTAACCCATTTGTTGCTCCAATAAGGTAAAATTAGGTTTCTAGTGATGCCATACAAGGATCTAAATATTTTACAACAACCCACTTTCAACTTTTCTGATCAACAAGAAAATTTTAAAACATGACAACTGAACATAACAACTAAAACTAATCCATGTATTCATAAATAACACAAAACCGACCTTAATTGACGTCTTTAACAAGTATGCGTAAGAATCCTCTAAAGCATGAACAAGTAGATATTGTTGATTAACAAAAGTAGAATGGCATTTTTCATTTGTAATGGCTGGTCCTTGGTCAATGATATATAGTTGATCATTCTCAAATGAAAAGGATAAACCAGCTCAATAGAATCTTCATTTATATCATCCTTATCAGAGAAAAAAATTGTATTCTTGACAATAATCAAATAGAATTGTATTCTTGACAATATTTAATTCTTCATGCAGCTCAATAGGTATATCTTCTTCGCCGTCTAAAAATTCGGAGTTTTTATTTCCAAGAGATGTAAAAATTTGCATTACATTTTCCATTTTAAAAGAATCTATGAAACTCTTTCCTTTCCAATGACTGACTCGCTGCTTTGAGTTTCAATGCATACATTCTAATAACACTGATTTTGATAAGATCTTTCTGGAAACAAAGATTAGATAATAATTGATCTGATAAAATATTTAAGTGACTATCTCGATCATTTAAAATTTGACAAGACTATTGACTTTATTCATCATGCTCAGGAAAGAAAACCTGAATTTCATCACCAAGATCATGATGCACTTCATTTTCAGGAAAGGGAAAAACTATCATTCACTGGAAATTTTCCCGAGCATCATAAAAAATAGCCTCTAACATTTCTCCTTGATGTTGAAAAGGGTTTTCATAAAAGTATTCTTGAATTTCTTCATCATCATATATATTTTCAAGATGTTGAATGAAACTTTCAACATGTTAACAAAAGTTTTCAACCGGTAATAAAGATATATAGGATTCTTTGTATTTCTTAAAAATATTATATAAAAATATTTTAAAGAGTATAGACTAATAGGTGGTAGCTTTTCATACCACAATCTTGCCTTTCCCTCCAAGGTGGACATAAACATTTTCATCAAACGGTGTTCATGATAAACCTTTAACTTACGTCACTGTGTATGAAACTTAATCATGCAAGGCAACATCATCACCTTGATGATCTTTAAATCTTGGCAGATATGTTTACCAATCTATACAAGGAAATATGTGATGATTTGAAAACCAAGAATATGAGAATGATTCATAGGATCATACCTTACAGATTCAGAATCCATATTTGGACAATGGAATCACCAAGTAAATCTTTAGCCTACCAATCCTTCATACACTAGAGTCACCATTAGTACTTTGATCTGTGGATCTCGTCGACAATGAAGTCGCTAGGCGAAAGATACAAAACCACTTTTATGTTTGACTTGTGTTCGCCTTTAGAGGTCAGATCTAGTCATTGTCACTCCCCAGGGTAATTTTCTCAAATGTGTTCACCTCCCTGGAAACAACAACTCCAAAATATCATCACTCCATAATTTTCCCAACTGTGAAAGGAAAACCCAAAAGTAAAATTGAACCAATATTGGAAATCAAAAGCTAGCCCTTCCAATCCAAAGAGGGATCTCTCTATGACTCAGCTATCTAGTGTCACTTCATTGACTCAGCTACCCAGTGATCCCAAATTGAAAAAGGTATTACAAACTATGTGTGAAGTTTCCTATGTTACTTAGTGCAATGGATCGATAAGATTGCAAATAACATAAACACTTAAATAATTATAAAAACACGATCAAACACATCAACACAACCAAAATTGATAAAGGAGTTCACCAGACTTCCTCGCTACGTCTCCTAGTCCTTTAGCATCTAGTGTTGACCTCTTTATTATGCCATCAAATGGTTATTACAAGTGTGAGCTCAAAAAGAGAGTCTCAACCATGAAAATGGATCTCACCATTGTGTTTAGCTCGAATCTTCGAGTCGAAACGAGTATACACTCAATTGTATATGGTCACTCTGACCTCCAAACCCCTTGGAACGATTCACAACACACTCTCCTCAACTTTTATGTGTTATGGTATTTATACAACATGTACAATCACAAACTGCAATAAATGTGGCATAATACGTTTATAATAGAAACAAACTATAATCCAAAGGAACAGCTGGTGCGGGGTGGACCCCAACCATTTGGCCTTTTCCTGGCACTGATCTTGAGAACAAACAATCTGATGGTTATCATGTCCCACTCATCAATTGTTCCAGACAATCTGCATCGTTGATCTATCCTGAGGGATTTGACAGTTGTCACGCGCTCTCATGCTCCAAATAGCACGTCGTCTAATTCTCTGAAGGCATGTGAGAAAGTGGTTTTTGGGATGCTACGTGTCGCCCGTTGACTGGAATCGCATGCTCTTGGTCAAAAACCACTTCTTGCCTTGAAGGCACGCGATAAACCATTTACCTCTCTCCTGTCAGAACTCAAAGAGTTTAGCTTCTTTTTCATAACTTTATCATGTCCATTTTCCAAGATAACTCGCTTGCATGTTTCGATGCGATATGCATCAATCTCCTTTGATCGGATGATCTCCGCTCTTGATCGTTGATCCCCATAGCATATGGTATGAACCAATCACTAACTGCGACATCATCTTTTGCACTGACATCATCTACAACCTGTGACTCTTTCCCAGGCTGCCACCTATCCTGCTAACGTAGGCATTGACTTTTGGGCCTAAATATTTAATTGGCTCTATTTTCCTTATCCGAACTCGGATTTACATGTTGTTTGCATCGTTGGATTCATATTAATGAGCACTTCAACATTATTCCAATTTCACCTGTATTTGAAGACTTTTAATTTGGATGCTATGCTAAATCCATTTTGGATCACTCCTCCCCATTAGACCAAAAGCTGGTTTTAGCTATCAAGTAAGTGAGGATAAAGTTCCTTCACTTTTCCAATCTCTATCCATCGTGCTTTACTTCAATTTGTACCTTTGATTCCAACTCAAAGATACTCAATATTTCCTCGTCGCAAAGTTCTTATCCTCCTGTAAAGGAATGTGTCTTCCTGTAACTCATTGAAATACTTGGGAAACAGATTCTCAATGGAAGGTAGTTGACCTTGCTCTTCAAGATCTTCAATCAATGAAGGTTCATACAACCTCAATTTTTCAACATTAACGACTGAATAGATTTGAATATAAAATGGTAAATCAAGGCGGAAAACATTTTCACCAATTTTATCAAGTATTTTGAAAGGACCATATTTGATTGGTTTCAACTTTTTACCTTCCCCTCCCAGTCTTTCTTTGTTGTTGTACAACCAGACTTGATCACCAACTTCAAAACTATGCTCAACTCGATGCTTGTCATGTCACGCCTTATACTTTGCTTAGCTTCTTTCCATCTGTTCCTATATTGTCTGGTGAATTTCCTGGATTTGTTCAATGAAATTGGTTGCTTTGTTCACATCACTGTGTCTATCAACTGCAATGTCTTTACTAAAGACAAAATCCAAGGGAGACTTTGGTATAAAACCAAAAACAAGTCTCAAAAAGATCTCTTAGTAGAAGAATGTTTTGCATGGTTGTAAGCATGTTGCACATAACAAAAATGCTCATCCCAAAGTTTGGAGTGTTTGCTGCAATATCCTCGAAGCAACTGTATCACTGTCCCGTTGACCACTTCTATCTGACCATCTGTTTGTGGATGAAATGTTGTGCTTTCTTTAACTTTTTTTCCATTAACTCCCATATAATTGACCAAAATTTCCCAACAAATCGAGAATCTTGATCAGATATAATAGAAGTGGGTAACCCAAAATGAACCCATACATTTTGAAAGAACAACTTTGCAATTTGTTCAACTGTGACTTATTTATTACATGGTATCAAAATACACATCTTACTGAAGCTATCCACAACTACATACAAATAATCATGACCTTTTCTAGACTTTGGTAGTCCTCCAACAAAATCCATGGAAACACGTTCCCAAGGACAAGAAGGAATTGGAAGTGGAGTATACAAGCCTAATTTTCTATTACTTGGCTTGCTTGTAGCACACATAGTACATCCTTTGATATATCTAGAAACTACCTCATTCATTCATGGCCAACAACAAAACCTTTGTAATTGAGAAACTGTTTTAATTACACCAAAATGACCTGATATGAGAGAAGTATGTGCTTCTCAAATTATGTTAACTCTTTCAGTTTGTGGAATGCATAACTTTCCCAAATGATATAAGAGTTTGTCCTTTATATAATAATCCAATTCTTCTACCTACTTGCCATGACTTAAAGTTGCACATACATCCTTAAAATTTGTGTCTTGAGCATATTGTTCAATGTAACTTTCATGAATTACTGAATTATGCTTAAGTATTGTGGATGCATTTGTAATTGGTCTTGATAACATGTCTGCAACCTTATTGTGTATGCCCTTCTTATATCTGATAACAAGATGAAATTGTTGTAGGAAACTGATCCAGTTGTAATGTCTTGATTGTTGCAATTTAGTTTGTGAGTGTAAATATTGAAGTGGTTGATGATCTATGTGTATGATTGTTTCTTTACCCATTGTGTAATGTTTCCACTTTTTAACACTCTGAACTAATGCATACAATTCTTTATCATATGTAGGATAGTTAACTACTGCTAACGTAAATGTCTCAAGAATGAAAGCGTATAGGCTTTCTGTGTTGCATCAACACTGCCCCAATGGCATATTCATTTGCATCTATCTCGATCTCAAATGGATGCTGAAGATCTGGCAGTGCCAGTACTGGCATTGTACTGATCCTTTCTTTCAAGGTGTCGAAGGCTTTCTGTTGTTTGCCTCCCCACTAAAACACATGTTTCACACTTGTCAAAGCATATAAAGGAGCTGCAATCAATGAAAAGTTACTAATAAAATTTATCCAATATTGTGCTGGCCCTAAGAAACTTCTAACTTCTGTAGCAGTATTGGGTTTAGGCTAGTTTACAATGACTTCAACCTTAGAAGGATCTATCTTCAATTCACCACCCCCTACAATATAACCCAAATAATTTAAAGATGTTCTGCCAAATTCACATTTTGACAGTTTCACATAGAGATTTTCTCTCTTTAAAACATCTAAAATATGCTTTACATTCTTTACATGTTCATCCCATGTCTTACTAAAAAAAAGAATATCATCTAAATATACTATTACAAAATCATCAATAAATGGTCTAAATACATCATTCATGACTCGCATAAACGTAGCAAGAGTGTTAGTTAAGCTGAAAGGCATAACCAACCATTCATAAAGTATCTGCTTTGTCTTGAAAGTTGTTTTCCATACATCCTATTCTGCAACTCTGATTTGATGGTAGCCGCTTCGCAAGTCTAATTTAGAGAAGTAAACTGCACCTTTTAATTGATCTAATAAATCATCAATACGAGGAATAGGATAACGATTCTTTATTGTGATTTTATTTAGTTCTCCAAAATCAATGCACATTCTCCATGAACTATTTTTCTTTCATACTAACACAATAGGTGACCTGCATGGTGATGTGCTTGGTCGAATAAACCCTTTATCGAGCAACTCCTGTACCTGCTTCTTTATCTCTGCATTCTCTAGAGCTGATAACCTATACATTCCAATGTTAGGTAGTGGAGCATCTTGCTGCAAATAAATTTCATGTGCTATCTCTTGCTTGGGTGGAAGCCCTTTAGGCTCTTGAAACAAAATATCATAATCGAAAACAAATTTAACTAAATCTGCTTTCTATTTAGGATTACAACCTTGGAATGCATCGGATTTATTAAGATCCTTTGCTTTTACAATCATTAGTAAAAATTGCTTACTTGAATTTACAATTCTTTTCATCTATCCTGAATTTATGAGAGCGAAGTTATCTTTGAGTTTATGAGCCCTTACAATATATTCAATTCCATCCTTAGTGAGTTGATACTTATTTTTAGCTTGATAGAAGATAGCTTTTCTATCGTACAAGTACGGACTTCCTAATACAATTCCACATATGTCCAATGGGACTATTGTTATAGACATATTTGGGCACTGCAACCCCAATCATATATGTCCATAAAACAAGGGATTCTGAGTCGCTAAAAGTGTTTTTTCATACCCTAAATGAACAAGGTCAGTTGATTACATCATCTCCCCAAATATCTCCACAAAAAACTGCTCAAAACTGGTCAAAACTGAACCATACTGACTGCTCTATTGGGTTGTGTTATATTCTTTCCACATAGTTAACAGGGGGTTTGAGGGGTACCCATAACCCCACTTTATGGGGTTCGGGGCAGCGCCCGAAAAATTTTGGTTTTGGACCCTATGTTAGGTTGGGCGGACCCACCTATGGTTTTGTGCATGATTTTCGCACATGTTTTTTGGACACGATGGTTTTCGGTCCATGGTATTGGATCAATGGTTTTTTGTCCATGGTATTGGACGTGATGGTTTAGCCATTCCGGTATTGGATGCTGCGGCATGTAGTAAATATGTATTGTATATTGAAAGGAAATTAATGAAAAATCAAGCTGGTAGTCTCGGTTTTGAGATCTAGTGGGAAATCTCTGTGTATATGTGTTTTATGTGCTATGCTCTTGCATTTTTATTTTTCATGTGATTTAGAATTCGTATGCAGGTAATTTTTGTACGGGGTTAAAACCTACATGGTCAGTATAGAGGGTGCGATGCATCTCACCTGCCACATGAAAAAAGTGTGATACATACTGAAAATCCCTTCTGTAGTGTGCGATGGGCAAGAGTAGACAAATGACAAAGACAGTTTGCAAGGTGGATGATCATGGAATCTTCTAGAAACTTCTCCTGTGACACTTGCCTCTCTGAATTCGCCCAGGGATGAGTAAGAGATTATGAATCTCCAAGTGGAATCAAGAACTATCAGAGAGAGGACACTAATCAAAATCCCAGAAGTCGACTCACCCCCCTACAATCATCTATATATGGATCCCTCATCCCAGAGATCCAGAGGTTGGAATCTTGTATCTTGTAAGGAAGTGCTATTGATTTCCTAGTGGAACATCATAGTGTTGGGTGATCTAAGATTTTCATGAGGTGAAGAATGGCTTTCATGCTAGGAGGATGACGTTGGGTCAGATCAATGGGTTGTAATCCTCTTTTCTAATCTTTATATCAATAAAGCTATTCAATTTTTCCTCCACATTCTTGTATGTCTGATAATATATGCATTTGTGTGGTCAATATATATCTGGTCCTATATTATTTATGATTGTAGATCTCTACAATTTGAAGGTATTATGCTACTTTGACTTTATAGGTACTCTTTGAATCGGATGTTGGGTTGTGTTATATTCTTTCCACAACTAACCCACGTAGTGAACCAGGGGGTTAGAGGGGGGGCGGAGCCCCCCCTTCATTGCGCCGATTGTGCAGCAGTGGGGCGGCAGTCCTCCCTGTCCAGGGGGTTTGAGGGGGGCGGGTAGCCCCCTCTACGGGGTCCGAGGCAACACCCTGGGAAATTTTTTTTTGGACCCTATATTAGGTTGGGCGAACCTACCTATGGTTTTCGGTCCATGGTTTTGGACGCGATGGTTTTCGGTCCATGGTATTGGATGCTTCGACATGTATAATTATGTATTGTAACATTGAAAGGAATATAATGAAAAATCAAGCTGGTAGTCTTGGTTTTGAGATCCAGTGGGAAATCTCTGTGTATATGTGTTTTATGTGTTATGCTCTCACATTTTTATTTTTCCTTTGATTTAGAATTTGTATGCAGGTAATTTTTGTACGGGGTTAAAACCTACAGGAACAATGTGTGGGATGTTGTCCCTAGACTGGGGGACAAGTCAAAGGTTACTTCCTGATAGCTTTACAAGGTAAAGCATGCAGCTAATATCAGTATTGAGAAACATAAGGCAAGGTTTGTTGCTTGTGGTTTCTCACAGGTGAAGGGGATTGACTATGATGAGACCTTTGCTCCTGTGCAAGGTACTCATCGATCATATCGATTTTAGCACTATTAGCATAGATGGGTTGGAAGATCCATTAGATGGATGTGAAGACTGCTTTCCTCAATGGAGAAATTGAGGAAGAGGATACATAGAGCAACCTAAGGGATTTGAGACCTTCGATCATGAGTCGCATGTGTGCCGGCTCAAACGAGCATTGTATGGGTCAAAGCAAGCACCTCGTGCTTGGTATACTAGGATCGACAACTATTTCACCAGGTTGGGCTTCACCAAGAGTGAAGTGGATTCGAACCTCTACCACATCTTGGTAGAAGGTAAGATATTGATTATTGTACTTTATGTCGATGATCTGATTTTGATAGGTGATGATTAGTTGATCAAGGCTTGCAAGGAGGACCTTGCAAGAGAGTTTGAGATGAAGGACATGGGCTTCATGCACTAGTTTCTAGGCATGGAGGTGTGGCAGAGAGATGAGGAAGTATTTGTGTCTCAAGGCAAGTATGCCAATGAGATACTCAGGTGCTTACACATGGAGATGTGGAAGCCCATGGAGACTCCTCTAGCAGGGAACTGGAGGAAGGAGGATGCTACTTCAGGTGAGGTAGTAGCTACTACTATTTATTGGTAGCTTGTGGGTTCACTTATGTATCTAGTGAACACACGACTAGATTTGTGCTTTGTGGTGAACCAGCTGAGTCAAGCTATGGTTCGACCAACCAAGTTATTTTGGAAGGCAGAAAAGCATGTGCTAAGATATCTCAGAGGCACCACACAGTATGGACTATGGTACAGGTAGACAGAGGGAGTGAAGCTCCAAGGCTTCACTGATGCAGATTGGGAAGGTAGTCCATCAGACACGAAGAGCACATATGGAGGAATCTTCAACCTTGGGTCATCTATGGTTTCTTGGTATAGTAGGAAACAAATATTAGTTGCACTTATCTCAGCAAAGGCTGAATACAGGGCTACTAGTGAGGTTGTATGTGAGGCCATCTATATGCGGAAGGTTCTAGTGGGATTGTTTGGCCAGATGATGGATCCTACTATGATATATTGTGATAATCAGAGTTGCATTAAACTCTATGAGAATCTAGTGTTTCATGACAGGTCTAAGCATGTAGATATCTACTATCATCACCTATGGGATTGTGTGGTCAAGAGGATCATGATGTTGCAATACATTTTGACCAAGGAACGAGATGCATATATTTTGACAAAGGCATTATCGAAGGGCAAGTTTGAGTTCCATAGAGATAGGATCAGGGTTGGTAATAATCCCTTTCTTGTTGAGAGCAAGTGTTGAAAGGTGTGCAACAAGAAATCCTAAATTTAGAATGTACTAAAAATAGAACTCCTAAAAATAACACTTCTAAAAATATTAGTTTGGCCAATGAGCATTTTGGCCACCTTGGGTGAGAGGTGAAAAATAGAATCTTCTAAAAGTAGCATTTCTGGGTCCCTTCCTATTTTTAGTAGTCCCTGGTCTAACTATAGGAAGTAAAAATGAATTTAAACTCAACAACACTTTAAAATATTAATTAATTAATCTCCATGAGTTAATTAATTATGGAAAATTAAAGTTGAAGTCTTTGTGAGAACATGGAATTAGTTGTCCCACTGATTGAGGAATCAAGTATGAGTTCTATAATGAGAGGATCAGTTAACCTAGTTTTACTTTCTCAAATCCAGTTAGATTAATTTAATAAGTTGTTAAATTAATGAGATACAGTTTTTTAATGCTTGCATGCATGTGAAAACTATTATTTTAGATAACTGAGCATTCCCTCATGCATAACTGAAGCATGTCAGTTCAGGCAGAGACCCAATTGCGGTCAGATGAGGGATAGTGTACTATCAGATGCTTGGGTATTTTTAGTAAGTATTCCTTGCATGGAGAAGGATCTATTTCCAAGGGAAATACATAATATAGGAGATTGGAGGACTTGTGGCATATATAATGAGTCCTAGGTAGTCTATGATCTTCATCTTTTGATTGCAGAGAGTACAGGATAGCTCTTGAGCTGATTCTTTCTGTAAATAGAAGAGGATTTCGACTTGATTGATAATATAGATATGGGTTTTATGCTGGTGTTTTCCCCAATAATATATCTTGTGTTATGGTTGATTATTTCTCTTGATTAGTTATATTTGTTTATGCTTGATGTTGC
This sequence comes from Pinus taeda, assembly GCA_000404065.3. NCBI lineage: Eukaryota > Viridiplantae > Streptophyta > Pinopsida > Pinales > Pinaceae > Pinus > Pinus taeda. The sequence continues at coordinate 38,397 of APFE030456414.1, read as the reverse complement.
TCATGAATTCTATTATGCTTCTACTTAATGTTTTGTAGAACTAGATCAAGTATTATGCTTGAGTACATTGGATATATCAGTTTCATCTACAAGTGTGAAATTTCTGCAAAAGTGAATAAAGATGGATATGCTTGGATACAAATTTCTCTGTAGGAATAAAGTTGGCCACTTGTTGCAAGATATTCATTTTCTTGTTGGTTTCAATATCAAAAAATTACGAAGAGATAAGCAGATGAACATGAATCTACCTCAACAATGACTTCCTTGAAAAGAACACGAAATGCATTTCCATTTAACCATCTAGACACTAGTTGAAAATTATGAAATTAATGACTAGGTGACTAAAAAAGTTAGTCACCACAATTATTTCAAGTGAATTACTACTAAATTTGCGCATTTTTAAGTTACCGAACTAAAAATGACTAACTTAAATGACTACCTTAGTCCAGGGATAAAATATACGACTAGATAATAAGTGACTAAACTAGACTAATTTAGTCTAGGATTAAAATATATGACTAGATAATAAGTGACAAGATTAATAATGATTGACGTAAGAGACTATTATAGTCAAAGAATAAAAATGCAACCAAATAACAAGTACAACAAGTATATGAATTAGTCATTTATGTTAGTCATTTTTAATTGTCACTCCAGAAATGGAAAATTGCAATTTTGATAACGAAGTGTTATATTTCACTATAGGGGTCTCAAAATCCATGTAGAGTGTATATATATATGATAAAAAAAGATCCCATCCCTAGATATTCTTAATTGTTTAATGTCATATTAACCTTTGTTAATGATTTTTTTTTTTTTTAATAGTGGATAGCTCATAAAGTAAGTGATGAAATGGAGTTCATTTCAAGAAAATCAAATTATTATTTTTTTAAGGGTATATGAACCTTTGTAAATGATTAATTAATTGTTCCCCGATGGGAGTGATCACTTTGTGGGCTATTTGGAAGTGCATTGGATAGAGGAGCTAGAGCAACCTCCACGTGCCACACAAATGAAAGAAAGAGCCATCAAATTCCATACCCTGCTCCCCATGAGCATTGTTTAATACCGCACAGGACTCCATGCAGGAGGTTATTCACAAGAATTGGGCAATGACGAGAGATTGTTGAGAGAGGATGAGTTGTGGGTTGTTTTCATCCTCGCTCCGACTATGGTGTATGGTAGCAGAACAAGATGACACCACCAAATGTAGTTGAGAGGGGAATGGGCACCTGCATCTAGCATCAACATTGGATTTGTGCGAATATTTCTTTGTCCAACATAATGAATTATTTGGTTCTAGGACTGGAGTGTGTGGGTCGAGAGCATAAACAAATTTTTCCTTAGTCTGGCTCTATTTCTGGTTCGAGGAATCTCCACTGGATAATTAGTTTGCTAGGGAGAGGGACTTCAAGTGTCATCTCTCAGGCTGTTTGAGCTCTGTGGACCTTGGGACTTGTGGCATGCCTTATTCTTTGTTAGACATGGTTATTGATGAGCACTAGTATTGCAGCAAGGATGCTGCAACTCCTAGGCTACCAACTTTACTTATCAATCCAGGGTTTATACAAACTTGGAGGTGACAGTTCTATATGAATAAGTAAAAGTGAAGGACCCCCCTATTGTCACCGTTCATCTGGAGAGAGATTCCAGGGGTTCCAAGGTAGACTTCTGTAGAGTCAGAAGAAGCTTGATTATTTGACGGAAGAAGAGAAAAACTATTCTAAGAGGGCTACACTACTGCAGTAATAAAGGAAACAACACGTAATGTTAAACCACACCATATCCTAATTAACCATTTAAACTTCTATGCTAAGAAGAATTGCTAAATCATCACTAACCTAGTGCTACTATCTAAGCTACAAAAGTAAAGAGAACCAAACCATACTAATGTCTAAGCAAGAAAACTAAATTAAATCTATTTTCACTTTTTTTCTTTTTTTTCAAGGCAAAATCACGTATGCAAATTAATTGTTCTTGTGGATGTGACAGGTGGATGAAAGGTGATTGACGATGGATAAGAGGTTTACGGAGTGGTTGGATGGTGTGGAAGGGTCCTAAGAGGATTTTTGTGACTTCTTAGAGGTTCCCCTTCAATTTGGCCTCAAAACAGGTCGTTTCAGGAAAACCTACACGATGTACTAGAAATTGTTGGCATTATGGCACAAGTTTGACACAGGTTTGGCTAAATAACATAAGTGTTGTCGTTGATGGCAACTCACACAAATAACAGATCACAAGTTTAGGCTCTCAAAAGAGTAGAAAATGAGATACCTCCAGGTTCGTGTTCACAAAGTGGTGGTCATCAGCAGGTTCCACAGGTGTGCTGATCAAAAGGTGCAGAGATATTTGTAGGTGTACCGAACAAAAAGTGTGGACGTAAAGTACATGCACTTTCATGCAGAGAAAAACACGCGCACATGGGTTGGTCCATGGTATTTAGTCCGAAATTTTTGATCCTATGGTCTTGGTGTGTGTTTTTGCATCTAAAGTATTGAACCCAAGTTTTGGGTCCCTAGTATTGGATCTCTATGGCTTTGGACCATGGTTTGAGTAAGGCCTAGTCTATAAAAAGGAAAGTAGATCATTTGGATGTGTATAGATGTGTTGAATATCTTAAGAAGAGCAAGATCTAAAATACTGGTGATCTGTTGGTGAGTTATAACTCGACTTGAATCAAGGAAAAACCTGAGCATTACAAGACAAATTTACTGATGGATCGAGATATCTTTGGTGCATCATCAGATCTGTAAATCTGATAGTCTGGGGTATAATTGAGTCCGATAAAGTATCTATACCCGCAGGTCCACAGGCTAGACATAGTGCAGGTGCGGATACCCGTAGGCTCGACACAACACAGGTGCAGAGATTTGTAGGCTAGACACAACACAGGTGTGGAGATCCACAGGCTAGACATAACGCAGGTGCAAAGACCCACAGGCTCAACACAGCGGAGGTGCGGATACTCGCAAGTTTTAATTGGTGAAGTTGCGGACCTTTCTTGAAATATTTTTAGCTACTTTTGTCTATTACTGCAGTGTTCAGGGTTCTGAATTGGTGTCTGGTTGTTGTGTGCTGAGAAATTATTGATTCAGTATTTGTACAAGGAAGTTGGTTGATTGCAGATCTATTTGATGTTTGATTGATATTCATGGATCAAATCTGAAAATTTATGAAACATGGTCCCTCGAAGAAAAGAGAAGGTTGAAGCCTTTAGTAGGTCAGCACCTACGTACTAATACCTCAGCTAGTACAAGAGTTAAGGTGGTTGTAGCAACCTTCCAAGAGAGTCTGGAGAACGAGCGAAGGTTGTAGCTTTCTACAGGTTGAAGCCTGCGTACTGGTATAAGACTGCACCAGTATAGAATCATTGTAAAAATAAGTTTCTAATTGAAAGAAGATAGAGACATATTGCAGTAGGTGGTTTTCACCCAAATTGGGTTTCCACCTTATATCTTGTGTTCTTTGGTGTGACTGTCTGCTCTATTTTTCTTGTTCCTGTTTAATGTTATATGGTTCTAACACATAGATTAATGATCAATATAAATTAAATTATAAGTATGGAAGGTATACGCAAGATTCATTAGTCAGATCTACAAATGTTTGTATAAATTGAAAAAGAATTTGATAATACTCATTCACCGCCCCCTCTGAGTATTATTTTCAACAATTGGTATTAGAGCAGGTCCTTCAGGAAAAGCTTGATCACTTGAAGGAAGATCTATCATCATGAGCAAGTACAAAAAGGAAGCATCTATAAGGCCACCGATTTTTGATGGGAGAAACTTCGTCTATTAGAGGGTAAGAATCACTGCCTATCATCAATCTCTTGGTACAGAAGTTTGGGATATTGTGGAAATAGGATACACATTTGCATCAGCAACTACTATAGATGTAGCTGGTAAGAAGCAGTATGAAACAAATGCAAAAGTTGTCAATACTCTATTACGAAGTCTATCTCAGTCAGAATTCATCAAGGTTATGCAGCTCAAAAGTGCAAAATAAATATGGGACAAGATCGCTCTGAGCTATGAAGGAGATGAACAAGTAAAACAAGAAAAATTACAAACTCTTAGAATTCAATATGAAAGTCTCAGAATGCATAATGATGAAAGTGTGGCTAGCTATTTCCTATGTATATATGAGATCGTAAATTGTATGAAAAACTTGGGTGAAGAAATAAAAGAATTTGTTTTGGTTGAAAAGGTCCTAAGATCTTTGTCTCCCAAGTTTGATTCAAAAGTTTCTGCCATAGAAGAAAATCAAAATCTACAGAGCCTTACCATGTCACAGCTGCACGGAATTCTAACTGCTTACAAAATGAGAAAAGGAGGACCACCAGACAGGAGAGAAGCTGCATTGAAGGCTTCAGGAAAAGGAGATTACTATGAGTCAAGGCATATGTCAGAAGAAGAGGAAGAATCAAATTTTGTCAAGAACCTTCAAAGGGGAACTGGTAGATTCAGAGGTAAGTTTCCTTTCAAATGGTTTGCTTGTGGAAGAGTCGGTCATTATGCTACAAAATGTCCTCATAAAGAAAAACTAGACAAAGGTAAGGAACCTGTTAGATGGAATAGAAAATAGAATAAGAAGAGTTATTACATGCATGAAGACAGTGATGGATTGTCAAATAGTGATGAAGATGAAGAAGGTAATGATGATAGACTTTTGATGGCTTTTGAAGATGATGATTTCTTAGATGCTATAAATGAAGAAGGTCTTTATGAAGAAATTTATAAACTTAAAGTTTGTTTATAGGAAAATAATATGATTATAGATACTCTAACATTCCAACTTGCTGAAAAGGACAAACACAATGAAGGGTTACAATGTGAAATTGTGGGACTTAGAAAAGAAATTGAGAAAACAAAAGCCCTTAATCTCAGATTTGTTAAAGGATTTAAACTCTAGATGAGATTATAAAAGTGCGGAATTCTCCTCTAATCAAGGCTGGTCTTGGATATTCCGAAGAATCATCTCAATCTCACACGCAAGCGCAAAATCTATCCACCTCCAAAAGTTATCTTGATGCAGCAAGGAGAAGTGAACAAGTTGACAATCAACATCAAAAGTATAATGCAGATCACTAGGGAAATCAGGGACAATTTGCTTCAAGAATGATCAAATATTATCAAGTAAATCGGCGGCAATCCATGTCAAGGATGAACAGAGGCCTCAACCGACCATAGGCAAATCATTCTCAATTTGTCTCAAGAATGGATATGGTTGGTAGATTTGATAATCATAGGTATTTTTTCAATGGCCAATGTTTCTCTTGTCATAACTTTGGTCACAAAGCTGCTCAATGTGTTGCCTATAAGACCATCATGACTATGGAAGCTCAAAAACAAAGGAGTATGACAGGAATCATGAAAATAACGTACAATAACTTCTCTGCTCTTGAAAATGAAATAGAATGTTCTATATGTAACAAATTTGGTCATGAAGACTCTAAATGCAGAAGCAGGTTTCGACAAACAACTTAGAAGGAGCAAGCTTCATTGAGTTCCAAAACATGGAAAAAGAAATAAACGCAACTGGAAAGATGTGGGATAGCCTTATATGCTGAAGGATAGGAAAATCAATGGTACATCGACAGTGCATGCTCAAAACATATGACAGGTAATAAAGAAAAACTTCAGTCATATAGTGCCTTAGAAAAGGAAAAGAAGGTTTCATTTGGAAATGACACCCCTGCATTCATAAAAGGTAAAGGCTCTATTTGTTTGAAAGAAAAGGTCAAGGCTGGAAATGTTATGTATGTTGATGGCTTAAAGCATAATCTATTGAGTGTGATTCAGATGTGTGATCAAGGAACTGAGGTAGTATTTCAATCAAATGGATGTATTGTTCATGAGCTTGATACAGGAAAAAGCAGTGATCAGAGGCATAAGAACTCCAAATAACTTATACATACTCAAGGGAGAACAACAACAATGCTATTTAAGCAAGAATGATGAACAATGGCCATGGCACAGAAGGTTGGGGCATCTTAGCTTCTCTTAGATTAGGAAAGCATGCAAATATCAGGCAGTTCGTGATCTTCCTGACATCAGAATTCCAGACAATACAATGTGGAAATCATGTCAATTTGGTATGCAAACCAGAACCAATTTCCCTGAGAAGGAAGTATCAGCTAGCAGACCACTTGAACTTATCCACACCGATATATGTGGTCCAACTAGGAAGAGGGGTCACCTCAAGAAGAAGAGTATTTCATATTGTTCATTGACGACTTTTCAAGGATGTGTTGGATAGGATTCATGAAGTATAAACATGAAGCTTTCGAAAAGTTCAAGTCATTCAAAGCTTTGGTTGAAAGCGAATCAGATCACAGAATCAAATGCCTCAGATCTGATCGAGGAGGGGAATTTACCTCAGATGATTTTTTTGGTTTTTGTGAAGAACATGGGATAAGAAGGGAATTCTCTACTGCAAGGACTCCTCAGGAAAATGGAGTAGTGGAAAGGATGAACAGAACAATTCAACAAATGGCTCGTGTTATGCTTGATGAGTCTGGAACTACTACAACCTTCTGGGGTGAAGCCGCATTTGGCACTGTTACTATTATCAACAAGACAAACGTCCGAGTAAATAGCACTTAGACTCCTCATGAACTTTGCTATGTAAGACTCCCACAGTAAAATAATTCAAAATTTTTGGAAGCAAATGCTACGTTAAAATGACTGATCAAAATCTTGGCAAGTTTGAACCTAGAGCAGATGAAGGCATTTTACTTGGCTACTCTCCCCACAGCCAAGCTTACAAATGTTAAAATAAAAGACATGGTAAAATTGTTGAAAGCATTGATGTAGTGGTTGATGAAGAAGGAAACACTCCTAGGCAGGTAAAATCTAAATATTTCGAAGATGGCGAAGACTATCCGTCAACATCAAATCAGATTTATGATGAAGAAGAAACCCATGAGGCACCAGAAGAACAAATAAGGATAGAAGAAAATACTCCATCCAGATACATTCAAAAGAATCATCCAGAATCTCAAATTTTGGGGCAGGAAGAGGCAGGTGTGCAAACAAGAAGAACCATTTCAGAAGCTTCAAGATATCTAGCACTGCTCTCCTCCACTGAACCGCAAAATTTAAGAGAGGCTTGCAAACATGAATGTTGGATCAAGGCCATGGAGGAAGAACTCGAGTAGATTGAAAAGAATAACACTTGGGAGTTGGTTCCTAGAGCAAAAGATAAGAATGTCATAGGGACAAAATGGACTTTCAAAAATAAGCTTAATGAAAATGGGGATGTCGTTAGAAACAAGGCAAGACTTGTTTGTAAATGATATGCACAACAAGAAGGCATAGGCTTTGAAGAAACTTTTGCTCCAGTTGCCAGATTTGAGGCTATAAGAATGTTCCTTGCTCTCTCTAGCTTTCAAAAGTTCAAAGTATTTCAGATGGACATGAAATATGCCTTTCTAAATGGAGACTTAAATGAATAAGTATATATTGAACAACCAGATGGGTTTATTCTTGGAAATGATCCAAAACTTGTATGCAGACTCAAAAATGCTCTCTATGGCCTTAAATAGGCTCCAAGGGCATGGTATTATCGGTTGGATAAGTACCTCCGTCAACAAGGTTTTATAAAAGGATCAACTGATAGCAATCTATATATAAAAATTGATAATGATAAGTTGTTGATACGTGTTGTGTATGTTGATGATATCATCTTTGGTAGCAATGAAGAAGACATGAGTCAAAATTTTGCCTTAGTAATGCAGAAAGAGTTTGAAATGTCCATGCTTGGTGAGCTCACATATTTTCTTGGTTTACAAGTCCAACAAAACAAAGACGAAATTTTTCTATCACAAACCAAATATCTCAAGCAGATCTTGAAAAAATATGCGATGGAGGATTCAAATCCAGTATGTACCCCTATGGTGACAGGATGCAACCTCAGCGCAAATGATGAATCGGCAGCAGTTCATCAAACAACCTATAGATCCATGATTGGTTGTCTACTCTATCTAACAGGTACCCGACCAGACATTATGCATGCAATGGGAATAGTTTGAAGGTTTCAAGCAAATCCAAAGGAAACTCATCTTTAGGCAGTTAAGAGAATTTTCAAGTATCTTTAAGGAACTGAAAACTATGGCTTATGGTATCCTAGAGGTACAGATCTCATAGTTCATGCATACATAGATGCGGATTGGGCAGGAAGCGTGGATGATAGGAAAAGCACTAGTGGTGGTGCATTCTTCATGGGTCCTAGATTAATATCTTGGTTCAGCAAGAAACAAAGCTCTATTGCATTATCTACAGCTGAAGCAGAATATGTAGCTGCGGCATCTTGGTGCACACAACTCCTTTGGATGATGCAAACATTGCAAGATCTTCAAATCACTTGTACTCCACCTATCTCCTTTTTTTTTTATAATACAAGTGCAATCAGTATTTCAACGAATTTTGTCATGCATTCAAAGACTAAGCACATACCGATCAAGTATCATTTTCTCCAAGAAAAAGTGCTTGAACAAAAGGTCAAATTGGAGTATGTTCCCTCTACGGAACAAATTGTTGATATCCTCACCAAACCACTGCCCAGGGAGACCTTTGAATAGCTCAGAAAAAAGCTGGGGGTAGTTGATGCATCATCTTGCTGTTAAATCTTGTCTATTTCAGAGATTGTTGTACGCGAGTTTCATATGGGGTATACGCGTACATATGCTGGTACAGTCAACTTGAAGAAAAGAAAGGATGAGAAGAGTCTGATATGGGTCTGTCGGAGACCATCTGGCATAGGTTCAGGGGGAGCATATATTCTTCTAATAATGCATTGTTGGCATTATCGTAGAAGATCTTGGTTCAATTCTTCAGTTGTTTTGATAATTGCTGTCGATATTATGTCTTATATTTCTTTTGTTGAGGTCATGTAATGGCCTATCTTGGTTGCCCCACTATGCCTAGGATGGATAATCTAATGTGCTTATTATATCATCTATCCCCTCTTGGTTGGGAGTCGTATGTATGAAGTCTTTGGTGATACAAAGGTTAGTTATGATGTATAAAGTCAGATTTCTTTTGTAGAACATCTTCTTGCAGATCTTTCCTATATGTCAGGGGGAGCTTGGACAACATAGCACAGTAGAGATTTCAGCATGTACTCAGGGGGAGCATCACCCTTTACCCTTGATGTCAAAGGGGGAGGAAAGACCTTGAGTGACTTTGGGTTACCATCAAGTCCAAAGGGGGAAATTGTTGGCATTATGACATAGGTTTGGCACAGGTTTGGCTCAATAACAAAAGTGTTTTCCTTGATGGAAACTCACTCAAATAGTATATCACAAGTTTAGGCTCTCAAAATAGAAGAAAATGAGATACCTGCAGGTTCTTGTTCACAAAGCTGCGGTCATCAGCAGGTTCCACAGGTGCGTTGATGAAAAGGTGCGGACATATTTGTAGGTGTATGAACAAAATGTGTGGACGTAAAGTACACACACTTTCATGCAAAGAAAAATGCATGCACGTGGGTTGGTCCATGGTATTTAGTCTGACATTTTTGATGCTATGGTCTTGGTCTATGGTTTTGTATCTAGACTATTGAACCCAGATCTTCGGTCCCTAGTATTGGATCTCTATGGTTTTGGACCATGGTTTGAGTAAGGCCTAGTCTATAAAAGGGAAAGGAGATGAATTAGCTTTCTACAAATGTGTTGGAAATCTTAAGAAGAGCAAGATCTAAAATACTAGTGATCGGTTGGTGAGTTATAGCTGGACCTGAATCAAGGAAAAACCTGAGCATTACAAGACGGATCTACTGATGGGTCGAGATCTCTTTGGCGCATGATCGGATCTGTAAATTTGATAGTCTGGGGTATAATTGAGTCTAATAAAGTATCTATTCCCGCAGGTCCACAGGATCGACACAACGCAGGTGTGGATACCCACAGGATCGACACAACGCAGGTGCGGAGATTTGAAGGCTAGACATAACACAGGTGTAGAGATCCGCAGGCTAGACACAACGCAAGTGCAGAGACTCGCATGCTCGACATAGTAGAGGTGCGGATACTTGTATATTTTTATTGGTGAAGTTGCGGACCTTTCTTGAAATATGTTTTAGCAAATTTTGTCTATTACTAGTGTTTAGGATTCTGAATTGGTGTACGGTTGTTGTGTGCTGAGAAATTATTGATTTAGTATTTGTACAAGGAAGTTGGTTGATTACAAATCTATTTTATGTTTGATTGATATTCATGGATCCAGTCTGAAAATTTATGAAACGTGGTCCCTGGAAGAAAAGAGAAGGTTGAAGCCTTCAGTAGGTCAGCACCTACGTACTATTACCTCAGCTACTACAAGAGCTAAGGGGGTTGTAGCTCCCTTCTAGGAGAGTCTGAAGAATGAGAGAAGGTTGTAGCCTTCTGTAGGTTGAAGCCTGCGTACTAGCATAAGACTGTGCCAGTACAGAATCATTGTAAAAAGAAGTTTCTAATTGAAAGAAGATAGAGACATATTGCAATAGGTAGTTTTCACCCACATTCGGTTTTCACCTTATACCTTGTGTTCTTTGGTGTGACCGTCTGCTCTATTTTTCTTGTTCTTGTTTACTGTTATATGGTTCTGACACACAGATTAATGATCAACATAAATTAAATTATAAGTCTGGAAGGTATACGCAAGATTTATTAGTTAGATCTGCAAATGTTTGTATAAATTGAAAAAGAATTTGATAACATTGATTCACGCCCCCTCTCAGTATTAGTTTCAACAGAAACCTATAGGATGATCCTGTACGAATTACAAGAATCATGTAGGATATGACCGAGAGCTAATTGTGAGGTGTTGTGGGTGTTGGGAAGCTTGGAAAAGGTGTGTGATGAGTGGGACGGGGTGTTAGAAGGTCTAGGAACACTCATGAGTCAATATCCAAGATCAGAGATGACTAAATTCGCTCAATGTATCTAGGGGAATTTTAATGAAAAATGACAAACGAACTAGTGATGGTGATGGTGGAACAAGAGATGGCTAGGGTGGATGAAGTGGAAGGTGGCTGTTGGTGATGAAGTTTGGGTCTCATCCTGAAGTACCTTATTTGGTTAAAACATGTGTGTTTTACAAGAACTATGCAACAAGATACATTTTCATAAACTAGAAAAGCATGAATCAATTGCCTATATTTTGCATGAAGAATGTGTTGAAGGGAATGAAAGCATGAGTGAGATCTTATTGTAGAAATGGAGTAATGGAAAAATATGACAATGAAATGAACCAAATTCTAAATCAAGACAACAAATTCCACAACTCATGCAAGAAATAGAAATTAGTGTTTTTGGGTCTCCTAAGGGGCCTCTTCCTCAAGTCATGGTCCCAGAGGGAGGTAGTGAGGCCGAGACACTTGCTGACAACCTTTTTCTCCTTGCTAACATGCTAATGGAAAGAAGGCATAAATGGAAGAAAACTAACATACAACCAATCTAATATAGACTGTTGTAATGGAAATGTAGCTACTAAGAAAATGAGCAATTAAACTATGAACCTATGCTAGTATACATGTATGATAAAGAGGAGCCTCTGATACTAGGGTTCGATGCTAACCCAAAAGCTTTAGCCCTCTGATTTAACTCAGTGCTAGCTCAAAACAGAACTCATTCTTATTATCAAAACATTGGACTACATAAAAATTGATCACAAGTCTTGCAGCTCGAAAATAGAGTAGAGTTTTACAATAAAAAATCCAAATCCTACTCAGGTCCTAGGCTTCTCTACTTATACATCTGAAGTCTCCAAGGAATTCTCTAAAATTAGGGAGGCTCAGCTTCAAAATTCAAGATAAACTGGTGCTTTGTCTTTCACTTTCTCGGTTGGCTTCTAGTCCTGATGATTTGGTTGTTTTCGCTCCGAGATGATGAAGGAATATTTGAATGGAGGGGCAATAAATGAGGAGGATTTTTCTCCTATAATTCCTCTCCCTTGTCCCATTGAGTTTTTACTAAGTTCTTTGCCAAAAGTCTTTTCTTTTATCCTTTAATCCTACATTAAATGCACATTAGACCACAAAGCAAAATATCCAACCCTAACTCACCTCATAAACAAAATATAATCAAAAGTATGCAATAAGTTATGAGAATAGTTGGTTTCACTAAGTTAGGAGGTGAATTATGGACCATATCATTACCCAATGATGAGGCTCATCATCACCCCCATATTAAAAGTGTTGCTCATCCTCTGAACAACTTAGTAAATATCCATGTCCTTCATGGCTCTAGTAGCCTGTCTGACATCCCATGCCTCTGCTGTGGTCTCTTCTTCTTGTTCGTAGAAGCCTGCTTTCTTCTTTACTTCTTCCAACTACCTCTTTTCTTCTTCTTCTTTTCTACCTTCTAACATCCCTAGGAGTAGTGGTGGACTATGTTCTATGCCTATCCAATTTACCTTCAACCTTTGCATTCATTTCTTATAAATAGGTGTCATGTTGAGTGCCTCTCTCAACCTTAGAGGGGAGTGATATTCTCTTATCTTCAAGCTGTGTGGTAGTGTGCTCCATCTCCTTAGGCAGACATGTATACTCTCATCTCCTAGAAGCCTAAAAATATCCTCAAAATGTGAAATTTCTTCCTCTTGGGCAGCAAGATATCTAGGTGCTAGGTGAGGATCATTTGCAATAAAATTATAGGTATTTATTAGTACCATGGGATTTGATTGTTCAGATTTGATGAAAAGAGGTTCATTTTTCTCTCTCTCAAATATTCTTTTCATCTCTGTAGCTCTTGAATGCTCATGGTTCATCCATGACGCCAAAGCCATTAATTGTAGATCTCTTAGCTAGGAATTAGGGTTCCAAACATTCATGTCTATGAGTGTGATGTTGTGCAAATAAAACTCAGCCATTTTGGCCCTATCCTTTAGTGTACTTTGATCACAAAGATCAATAAACTACCTATAGTCCTGAAATGGTATGGTGCCCCTTTGTGCTAGTGTTTTAATATGAAACTAAAACCATTGTTCTTCGAGGTAAAGAGCATAGGATTTAGTTGGCATCCTACAATAGATGGCCTCCAAGGAGAGGCTAGCCCTACATGCTATTTGGTTATCTCTTTCCTGCAGTTGTCCCCTTAGCCATGCATTTTCTCTCACAAGTTGACTTCTCATGATTGCTTCTCTTTCCCTTAAGCCACTTAGCTCTTTCCCATTTCTTTGAGTTTCTATTTAATGAGACCAATCTCTTCCACCCATTTTGACTTCACAATTTTCATCCATCGGTGGGTTATGGCCCTGTCCTTCTCAAGTTCGAAAAGCAATAGGATGGAATTTTTTTTAGGAATTACCTTGCCTCCTTCAATAAACCAGTAATAGGAGTCTAGGTTAGGTTGGGGGCTTGGTTCCTTTGTCTCTAGGTCTTCTTCTTATGTTTCTTGCTGCTCCCCTACCTTGCTTTCCAACTTTTGTGCTTCCTATAGTTTCAGCAGAGTATCCTATAGGACTGTTTTTGCTTCCTGTAGGTTTTGTTGTGGATCATGTAGGATGGCCTTACCCTTTGACGAAATTGATCTAGTACTAGGACTCCTTACATAGGTGATTGGTAACTTAGGGAAAGGAATTTTGTCTCTTTGTGTAGTGGAATCTTCAATCTCAATAGGAATTTTTGTTGATATTTATGGCTTCCCTTATTTGATTCTTGTGCTCTTTCTTCTTCTGAAATATAGTGGTGTTTTCCTCTTTCTTTTTCCTTTTTCCTTGACTGGGGTGTTGGGAGCAGTGAAAGTAGCTACTACCTCCCTCTCAAAGGCCTCTAGAGACACCCTAGGTGACTTCTCCTTGTGTTTTTTACCTTATATTTCAATGCCTTCTTCCTCTTTCTTTTTCCTATATTTTTCCTATTGTGGTTATTCCTCATCTCCATCAGTTTCTTCCTTAGTTTCCTCCTCTATTTCATCACCATACTTCTTATATTCTCTCTCTTCTTTTGCTTCATCATGTTTTTCGCTATCATCTTATTCTTCATCCATCTCATCCGTATCTAGCTCTGTATCTTCCTCTACCTGTTTTCCCTCCTGCTCACTGACAGAAGGACTAACATGATAAGTGAGGGTTTTGATGTCATCCTCTACTGGAAAGTCTCTCAATACTGACCATGTTATAGGGATTCTGAGGTTCTGGAGGTCTTCTTCAATGCAGATCCTAATCAACCCATGGTGAGCCAATTGTTGGGAATTCCCTTCCTTCACATTGTTGTTGGAGTCTATTAGTGATTGCATCAAGAAATAGGGTATGCTCAGTCTTTGGTGAACTGGTGTTTCTACCCCAAATATTAATTCTTCAAGGATCCTAAAATGATAGCCATAAAAAACACTATATCTACCCTCACGTGAGGTATTTTTGATGATTTGGCAGCCTACCTAACTCCATGGGTATGGCAGACTATCCCTTCTCACTCCATTTTGGTCCTCAGTGGGTTGTTCAACTTCTAAAAATAATTTCATCTTTGCCACCTTATTGTCTCCTTTGTCTTCTTTTCTCCATGGAATTCCTAGGGGAAGTGTGGTGACCCTATTGATGAGCTTTGGGGTGAGACCTATAGTGAGGCCTCTAACTAAAATAGTGACATGGATTCTGTTGTGTGGAGTGAGGGAGTGAGAAAATTCTTGAGCCACCTCATCATCATACCCTCTGAATTTTTCAAAAAAACCCATCCAGTTGTGTCTTGTAAAGATTTCAAGCACCTGGGGGTGTTTTTGTGTCCTCACAGTGTTTGTGGGTTCTCTCCTATTAAACCCTATTGTCATCTTGCTGGTGAAGCTTAAGGAGAAAATGAGAGGGTTGACAGAAATTTTTTTAATGCAGGAGAAAAACAAAGTTGACTATGTATGTAATTCACCTCTCACAGTTGCTAAATTCACTAGATTTTAGAGTATTTCTAGTTCATTCACTTGTCAATGGGGATGCACTTTTAGAGCCTACCTCTTTAGAATAGTGGCAGTGGAAAATTCCTGTGATATCCCTTCTTGAACTCTTCTCTACCCATCCTGTAGACGCCCTCTATGTATCCTATAGACTGATTCTGTAGACTATACCCTGTAGGACTTTCTATCCATGCTCCTGTAGAAATTCCTATGCCGAACAATGGGTCCTTTCTTGCGGTGGGTGGCCAGAGTTATGAGAGCGACTTGAGTGAGGAATTTTTGAGGAGGTGGAATGCATGAATGCATGCGAAGGATTTTTTATTTCCGTTTATAGTGTTTTGGGGTGAGGTGGTGTGCTGGAAGTAGAGGTACATTTCCATTTTTGGACCTTTGGTACCCACTACCACCTCATCATTTCCCACTCCTCATAATTAGCTCCCACCTCATAGATCTATAGATTAGCCACTTCTTGTCCTACTCCTCCTCTGTCTTTGATTTGACTGTAGCCACGTGTGAGAGGACACCTGGTTCTGCATGTGTTGACTGAACGAAGGTGGCGAAGTTAACTGACCACCTTTTCACTTATAAATCAACTATTTTTTAACCCTTACAACTTTTGATTAAATGATGAATATCAATGAGCGAGTAGGATACTTACCTGTGGTTTCGATGCCATGCTGTAGTTGTCAAATATCGGAGGTGATGCATTGTTTATTTGCTACATGTCATTCTTCTTCCTACTCTTGTTGTCTGCTAATGTTTTCTTTGATTTTTCAGGTATTTGTGACTAAAGATCTGATGCTGCTACTGTTGTGGAGCTATTGGATCATCCTAGTGAGGTCTTGTTGTTGGTGATTGGAATTTTGTGGGATAGGCTACTACACGATTTCCTATAGGATGTCTTGTAGCTACTTCTCCCTCAGAATTCTTTAATCATGCTATTGGATGGGGCTATGAGGATGGTGTAATGAATGGAAAGAAGGAGTAGGAGTTTGTGTAGAGCAACGAACACTTAGTTAATGGTCTTACTCCTCTCTCTTTTCCCTTTTTTCCTTTTCTTCCATGACTGGCAGAAACTGTTGAAGCTGATCTTTTATTGTTTTGGATGGTGAGTGCAGGGATGATGATGGTGGGTGAGGTGAGGTGTTAGATCATGCCTAGGTTGAATTTTAGGGGCTTGAAAAACCTACCATGTGCCCTCAGATTTCTTCCTGTAGGTTCTCCAGGCCACTGTAATTCCTACACGATCATCTTGTAGGTTTTTAGGGGATCCTGTAGAAAATATAGTCTTCGCATAAATCGAAGCAATGGAGTGGAAAAAATGATAAAAATGATGGAGGGATGCATGGTAAAGAATGGATGAGATGAATATGTGTGAGGTAGGGTTCCCTTTGGATCCTCTTTTTTCTCCTTGACTATCTTTCTCACCCACCTGCAAATAACAGCTATATATTTTTCTTTCTCTCTCTCTTTTTTTTTGAAAAAAAAAACGAGGCTGCTTTAGAGAGGTTTTCACCCTAGTTATTTTCCCTAGGCACCTCAAGGAAGGTTTTCACCTAGGGATCTTCTTCTTCTTCTTTCCTATTTTTTTCATCATTGGGCTACCTCACAAGGTTTTCAACCCAAATATAGGACTCATGTGCCTCATGGAGGTTTTCACCTGAGTCCTTATTCTTTCTTCTCTTTTTTTCATTGACTTGATGAGGGAGGAGCTAGAACTTGCTCCACCATCATCACTATTTTATTGATATTTTTAATGAACTCTTGTTTTGATAAAGGTCTCTTGTACATTTTCAATCGGTTCCCATTAACAAGCAATGAAATGGATTCTTCATCTATAGTTTTGATTTTCACTGAACCATTATCATGGAATCTTTCCACAACATAAGGTTTGAGCCATCTTGTCCTTATCTTTCCCTTGAAGTATTTATACCTAGAATCATATAATAATGCCCAATTTCCCTCCTGAAATTGTTCCTCCTTAATATTCTTATCATGCCAGATCTTCCAATGAAGTTGAACTATTTCTGTATGTAGGAGGGCATGCATTCTGAATTCATCCAAGCCATTCAATTAGAACAATATATGTTTATGTGCACGACTGAGATCCAAATCTAGTTGGGTTGCCATCCTCAATGTGTTATATTCAAACTCAATGGACAACAAGGCTTTTTTCCCATAGACCAGCTCATAGGATGTAAACCCAGTGGTGTCTTCCATGTGGTATTATAGGCCTAGGTGGCCTCAATTAGTATTTCTACCCAATCCTTCCTGCTGCTACTCACTACATTTGTTAAGATGCCATCTAGTGCCCTGTTGGTCACCTCCACTTGCACATTAGCTCTTGGATGATCAGGAGTGGAGGTCCTATGCTTGATATTGTGATGGTTGAGCAGTTCTTCAATGATGTTGGAGGTAAAGTAGCTGCCTTGGTCTATTACTATCTCTATATTGTACCAAAATTTATAGAATACATTCTCCCTTTGGAACTCAACCACCTTCTCTTCTGTTCCTACCTTAATTGCCTTGGATTCATCCCACTTAGTCAAATAATTTGTGCACACAATAATTTATTTTTTTCGCTTTGAAGGAGGATTGATAGGCCAAATGAAGTCCATGCACCACTTTTCAAATGGCTCGAAAGTCAATTCAAGATGTAGGGGCATTTCATCTCTTGGAGTAGGCTTTCCCATACTTTGGCACCGATTACACTGACTGGTGTACTTTTTCACATCCTGATGAAGAGTGGGCCAATAATAGCTTGCTTGTAACACTTTGAAAGTTATCCATTTTACAGCAAAGTGACATCCACAAGGCCCATCATGACAGGTCAGAAGGATGTTGAAAGCATCCTCTTCCCTTACACACCTTCTCAAGATTTGATCTAGGCCAAGTTCGAAATGATTGCCCCCAATCTAGGTGAAGGGGGCACTTTTCCTAACTATCTTGCTCTTTTCTTTGGAGGGCAAGTTTGGTGGGAACTGTGCTTATACCAAATAGTTTTCTATACGATCAAAACATTGAGAGAGAAGTGAAATAGCAAACAAGTGCTTGTTTGGCAACTGGTTGTCCACCATTCCTTCTTCACCTACAGGCAGATTCACCCTAGATAAAAAGTTTGCAACAATGTTTTCCTTACTAGACTTATCAACAATGGTTAGATCAAACTATTTTACTAAAAGAAATAATCTTATAATTCAAGCCTTCACATCTGGTTTGTTCATTAAATATTTGATGGCAGCATGGTTAGTATGCACACTAGCTAGGAGTTTCTTTTCTGTCACTGTATAATTTAGCTCAGCCCTCGAAAAGTTCTTACTGATAAAATAGATGGCATAAGGCAGTTTTTCCTCTACCTGATCTAAGGCTATTCCTATGGATTTGAGTGAGGCGTCAACCTCTTGATAGCTTTTTGACCATATAAACTCAGAATATTTGGCCAACAACCGAAATAAAGGAGAGGCCAACTTGTTGAAGTCCTTTATTAACCTTCGATAGTATCCAACTAACCCTATGAAGCTCCTGACATCTCTCTACTTTTGTGGAGGTGGGACCCTTTGGATAGCTTCTATTTTTTTCAGGTCCACCTGTAGTCCTTGCTGAGATATTGAGTGACCTAGCATAGTCCCTTCAGTCATTAAGAATTGACATTTTCCAGGACTAAGAGATGGGTTCATTTCAATGCATTTGTGTAGTACCTTTCCTAGGTTAGTCAGGGCTTGTTGAAAATCACAACCATAAGGTGGAAAATCATCCATGTAAATTTCCACTGCATCATGTACTAATTCGGCGAAAATGTTCAATACTACTCTTAGGAAAGTGGTAGGAGCATTGCATAGGCAAAAAGGGAGGACCCTATACGAAAAAGTGCCCCAAGGAGAGGTGAATGTGGTCTTATTATGGTCTTCTGGGTAGATTTGGATTTGGTTATACCCATTGAATCCATCTAGGAAAGAAAAAAACTTTTTCCCTACGAGGCTGTCTAGAACTTGGTCAATGAAGGGTAGGGGAAAATGATCCTTCTTTGTCGCTTTTTTCAACTCCCTATAATCAACACAAATCCTCCACTTACAATTTTTCTTGGGAACTAACACTAAAGGGGAGACTCGCTCACTCTCAGAGATAGGGGAAAATGATCCTTCTTTGTCGCTTTTTTCAACTCCCTATAATCAACACAAATCCTCCACTTACAATTTTTCTTGGGAACTAACACTAAAGGGGAGACTCGCTCACTCTCAGAGATAGGGTAAATGAATCTTGCATTTAGTAGTTTTTGCAGTTCTTCTTTGACTATATCTTTAAGAGTTGGATTCATCCTCCTTTGTGGTTGTTGGACTGGCTTGTAACCTTCTTTGATGTATATGTGGTGACTACACACTGAGGGGTGTACTCCCTTCATTTCCTTGTAATTCCAAGCAAAGGATTCTAAGTTTTCTTCTAACATGTTGCATAAATTTTCCTCTTCGAGAGCAGAAAGGGATGGATTAATTTTCAAGGTTTTCTCTAGGCCGAATTCTATGGTTTTGAGATGGAGTGGGTTGGGATCGGCTAGGCATAAATCAATTGGATGATTGTTCTGGGTTTCCCTTACTTGTTCTTCTAATGGTCACAAACCAGGAGTTGGAATTTGGAGCATGTGTTCAATCAATTCATCCTCATGTCAATGTCCTCCTCCCATGGTTGCTTCTAAAGCATAAAGTTGGGTGTAATAAACCTCATCTTCTTCCTCCTCCTCGAACCATAAAGGTAAATCATGCTCTAGAGAAGGTTGATCAGGAGGGTATAGGAGTAACTACTTGGACATCTGCCCATTCTTGATGGTGATATTCCCAGGCCTATAGCTAATGTAAGCATCGAATGTGGCCAACCATTCCCTCCCAACGGTGGGAGGATAAATAGTGAGCTTAGCCTTAGGCTGGAGAACTAGAAAATCTAAAGGGTACTCTGAGGAGTCAACGAAGACCATCACATCCTCCACAATTCCTTCAGGGGTGACTGTGGAATGGTTTGCAAGTTGTAGAACTGTTGTGGTCTTCCTCAGTGACCCTTGGAGGTTGAGTTTGAGCATGGTGTCCTTGTTCATCACCTTAATGGCAACCCCAAGATCGATTAGATTGTGTGGGACAATGGTGCCATTGATGTTCACATCTACTATAGGGCTTCGAGGGTCCAAATATTTCAGACATATTTCCTGCCCTAGCATTAAGTCAAACAACTTCCCAATGACATTAATGGTAGGGGCATCCATTTTTCTTCTTCCTCGCTGCTTGAAGCATTTCTCCTTAATCAACTTATTGTAAATGGGGACATCTTTTATTGCTTGGAGAAGGGGGATATTTACACATAGATTTATCAATTCTCCCAAAAGTTCAGTTTCTTCTAGGGTAGGCTGGAGTGGTTGGGGTAATCTCTCAGGAAAAGGTGGACTTACTTTAAGGTTGCTTTCATCTCTTTCTTTCTCGACCTCCTTATGTGGAGGGGGAGGTTGGTTATCCGGGAGGACTCTCCCTGATCTTAGGTTCATCTCCTAGATTTCCACAACATAAGCTGGATATGATGTCTTTCAATTGTATACTTGCTGAGCTTGCCTATTGTTTGGGTTTGGATTTGGATAGGTAGGAATATGGGGTTGCTTGGGTGGAGCAGACTATAGGAGTTGTGATTGGGTAGGTGGTGGAGGCAATAGAGGTGGAGCATTGTTGTATTTGGGCGTACACCCCTGGAGTGGTGTATTCCACTAAGGTTGTGGTAGAGCATAAGGTTAAAATGAGTGGCAGGTTGGCTGGGAATGATACTGAGATGCATAGGACCAAGGAGGATGTGTAGACAGGGAAGGATGACCAGGGGGTCCCCAAGAAGGTATAACTATGTTTTGGTTGGGGTTGTAATATTCATGGGATGACCCTTGTATTCCTTGCTGGTATGGTTTAGGAAAAGGAGGCCTCCTTTGGTTAATGTAGCAAAGCTACTCAGTGACCCCTTCAACTCCTTGATTTACATTTTCAAGTCCGGGTAACAAAGGGCACTTGTCTGTGAAGTGGTTTTGTTCATAGACCAAGCAAATTTCAATACAATTCAATGGGAATTCATTCCTAGGATGCCCCATGGTGCATCTACGACAAAAGATGGCCAAGGCTTTTTCTTCTTCCTCTTGATTCATTTTGATGTTCATGGTGTCCATATGTAAGGCAAGGGTTTGTAGCATCTCACTTTTGAAATCTTCCACCATATTTCGTATTTCACCCTTGATGGATGAGTTAGAAGATGATGTACTCGCCATAGGTTGACTACCCCTAACCTTTTTCCTAGCTTCCCTAGAATGGTTTCTAAAGGTAGTGTTGATATCCTCATAGGACAATTGGTAGATATCTTCTCTTTCTAACAAGTGTAAGGTATCAAGAAGGTCTTCTCTTGCTCCCATGAGCAGAATGAACTTTAGTGACTCAGGGTCAAGTGTGGACCTGGCCCTTTTGTAACTGAGCTGGAATCTTTCTTCGTAGTATTCTAAGGATTCATCCTCACCTATGGTCATCCTGAAAATTTCTTATTTAGTATCCTTTGACCTACAATAGTGCTAATATTTGTTGTTAAAAAGCTGCTCCATATGAGCCCAAGTTGTGATGCTATCTCTAGGTAAGCCCACGAACTAGTGCAATGATGCATCCTTGAGGGTAGATGGAAATAGTTTTAACTTTTTCTTATCATCTGTATAGTCATAGGTTCAGCATATAACAAAAAACTCAAATAGGAAATTGTCAGGGTCTCCTTTGGTTAGGCCAAGGAAATGAGGTAGAGAAGAGGGACTTATATTCTTCATCTTAGTGTCCCTGTTGGTTTCCTTGATGGGGAAGGCACCCTTAACTCTCTCTCTATTCGCTCTGTCATTTCGGGTTTCAGCCATTGTTTCAGTAGGAATGGGTTCCTCTTCTTCCTCTTCCCCTATAGGCTATTCAAATATGTAAGGTTGCTCACCTAAAGCTTCCTCTAGTTCACAGCCACTGAAGAAGAGAGAAGGTTGGCTATTGGATGTTGTGGGGGTATTTGGCAAGAAATTCCCTAAATTGTCTGTATTCCCACGAGGCATGAAATAAAATGTTTATGGGTTTCATTTTGTAATTTTTTTTAAGTTTGAAAGTACTTTGTAGAAATGAAATTGCTGATTGAATGAAATTCACTAATAGAATGAAAAGGCTACTTGTTGAATTGAAATTCTACTGGAAAAATGGAAAGGAAAGAAGATAATGAAAAGTGAAAGGGAGCTACTAGATTACATTTGCAAAAATAAACTGGTGGCAGAAAATTGAAGACAAGAAGTAGAAGAAAAGAAAGCAGTGATCACATTCTACTTAGACACCTCCCCGGTAACGATGCAAAAAAGTGATGAGCACCAGTATTGCAGCAAGGATGCTACAACTCTTGGGTTACCAACTTTACTTATTAGCCCAGGGTTCATACAAACTTGGAGGTGACAGTGCTATATGCATAAGTAAAAGTGAAGGTCCTACCTATTGTCACTGTTTATCCGGTGAGAGACCCTAGGGGTTCCAAGCCAGACTTCTATAAAGTTATAATAACGTTGATTCTTTGGTGGAAGAAGAGAAAATCTATTCTAAGAGAGCTAGACTACTGCAGTAATGAAGAAAACAACATGTAATGATTAATCACACCATATCCTAATTAACCATTTAAATAGATATGCTAAGGAAAATTGATAAATCATCACTAACCTAATGTATCTATCTAAGATACAATAGTAAAGAGCATCAAACCATACTAACGTGTAAGAAAGAAAACTAAACTAGATCTATTTTCATTTTTTTTGGTTTTTTAGGCTAAATCAAGTATGCAAATTAATTGTTCTTGTGGATGTGAGAGGTGGATGGAAGGCGATTGAGGATGGCTAAAAGGCTTATGGAGTGGTTGGATGGTGCGGAAGGGTCCTAGGAGGCTTTTTGTGACTAATTAAAGGTTTCCCATCAATTCAGCCTCAAAGAGGTTGTTTAAGGAAAACCTATAGGATGTACTAGAAACCTACACGATGATCCTATAGGAATTACAGGAAACATACATGATACGACCAAGAGGTAATTGTGAGATGTTGGAGTTGTTGGGAAGCTTGGAAAAGGTGTGTGATGAGTGGGATGGGGTGTTAGAAGGTATAGGAACACTGAGGAGTCAATATCCAAGATCAAAGATGGCTAGATTCGCTCAATGTATCTAGGGGAATTTTAATGAAAAATGACAAAAAAAACTAGTGAGGGTGATGGTGGAACAAGAGATGGCTAGGATGGATGAAGTGGAAGATGGCTACTGGTGATGAAGTCTAGATATCCTCCTGATCTACCTAATTTTCTTAAAACATGTGTGTTTTCCAAGAACTATGCAACCAGATACATTTTCATAAACTAGAAAAGCATGAATCAATTACCGATATTATGCATGAAGAAAGTGCTGAAGGGAATGAGAGCATGAGTGAGATCTTGTTGCAGAAGTGGAGTAATGGAAAAAGATGACAATGAAATGAACCAAATGATGAATCAAGACAACAAACTCCACAGCTCATGCAAGAACTAGAAATATGTGTTTTTGGGGTTGCTGAAGGGTCTCTTCGTCAAGTCATGGTCCCAGAGGGAGGAAGTGAGGCTGAGACACCTACTGAAAATATTAGGGTGATCATTTTTCTCCTTGCCAACCTTCTCATTGAAAGAAGGCACAAATGGAAGGAATCTAACATACAACCAATATAATCTACATTGCTATAATGGAAATGTAGCTACTAATCAAATGAACAATTAAACTATGAATGTATGCTCACACACGTGTATGATAAAGAGTAGCCTTGGCTGCTAGGGTTGGGCCCTAACCCAAGAGTTTTGTTTTGTTGGCTCAAAACAAAACTCATTCTTATTATCAAAATAATGGATTACATAAAAAACTGTCACAAGTCTTGCAACTCGAAAATAGAGTAGAGTTTACAATAAAAAATCTGAATCCTACTGAGGTCCTAGGCCTCTCTACTTATACATATGAAGTCTCCAATGAATTCCTTAAAATTAGGGAGGCTTGGCTCCCAAAATCAAGATAAACTAGTGCTTCATCTTTCACTTGCTTAGTTGCCTTCTAGTCCTCGTGATTTGGTTGTTTGCACCCCGAGCTGATGGAGGAATATTCGAATGCACGGGTAGTAAATGAGGAGGATTTTCCTCCTATAATTCCTCTCCCTTGTGCCATTTGATTTTTGACCAAGGTCTTTGCCAACATTCCTTGCTTTTATCCTTTAATACTACACTAATTGCACATTAGACCATAAAGCAAAATATCCAACTCTAGCTCATCTCATAAACAAAATACAATCAAAAGTATTCAATAAGTTATGAGAATATTTGGTTTGACTAAGATAGGAGGTGAGTTAAGGCCCATATAATTACCCAATGATGAGGCTCATTAGTTATGGTGTTGTTGCTCGATACTTCGATCTCTTTCCTAGCCAGATAATATTAATGTTCAACAACTCTGGTACAGTAAGTGGAGTTTTATTTCAGTATTGTAAATTCAGAATTTGTGGTGCGTTTCTTTGGTTAGGTAGTACGCTTCACATGGTGATGCGGTCGGTGGTGGTGGTGGTGGTGCTGGTTGTATGCCTCGACAGTGAGGGCATGCCCAAAGAGTAGGTGTCAAGCAAAGTACAGATGAATGCCAATAGAATGGAGAGCCTAGACCAGACTATAAGATGACTGAGAGTCATAGCTCTACTGCAGACATGCCCTGTCCCAAGCCGACTCCTTGAGCCACATAGAAGCTCCAGTCACCTTGGAGTCCATACCAGGATAGTTGAACAACATACAACTCAACATTGATAAACTGAGGGAGCATAGGTAGGATGACATGAGAGAATTGGCTGCTTATATAAATGATCTTGAGCATATGCAGAATCAAACCCTGGACTCAGTGGAAGGTCTCTGACATCAGCTCCAACGCGCAAATGACCATCTCCTCACCCTGGAGACTTGGGTGGAGCACATTGATTATCATATGCATGAACGTGCTTCTTCCTTTGTTTCACCTCCTACGATTCCTCCCAATCCCCATCCTTAACGTGTAATTGTGAGGCATGTAATTTTTCTCTTTATGTGCCATAATAACCAAAGACACCGACTGCCTTGGCTTCTCTTCTGGCTTCTTATTATTTAGAGCAAGGCTTGTGTCAGATCTTAAGCTTGTGACACTTTATTTTGTTGCAGTGGTGACGTATTTGTTTCAAACTTATGTTCTGACAATGTAATGAATGTTTTTTACCAAAAAAATAGTTATTTAATTGTCTTTAAGACTGGATAGATAAAATAAGTGTTGAAATGAAGATCATTTCAAGAAAATCAAATTCTTAATTTTTGAATGGTATATGAAGCTTTGTTAATTTTTTAATGGTATATAAACCTTTGTCAATGATTTAATTTTGTTAATTTTTTTAATGGTGTATGAACCTTTGTTATTAGTTTAATTGTTTTTAATAGTGGATAGATAAAGAAAGCGATGAAGTGAAACTCATTTCAATAAAATCAAATTGTGAATTTTTTAATGGTATATTGTTAACGATTTAATTTTGTTCATGTTTTTAATGGTATATGAACCTTTGTTAATAATTTAATTGTTTAATTGAGGCTTCTATGATCCATATTAGGTTTAAGAGAGATTTTTCAACGTAAATCACAAGATATTTCATTTGTCGACGCGTTTCGAAACAACAAGTATGGTTCATCATCAGGACAAGTTAAACTACTCTAATTTTTTATTTAACTAAACCGTTGAATTAATATTAATTTGTTTTTAATTAGTTTTTTTTTAATATTATAAATGTAAATAATAGTATAACTTACTATTTATGTATTACCCTAATATTTATAACTTTTATATTTAACTACTGTAAATATTTCAATTTAATAACTTGAGTAACTTACTATTTATTTAAATTATTTAGATTATATTATATATATATATGTTTATAATATCATAATTTTAAATTACTCTATTACTCTATTATTTATATATTTGTTTAACTTCTATATTTAACTATTATTTAAAATTGATTTAGTTTATAATTATTTTAATATTTATTAATAGATGGAATAGTCCCTTTGACTTATATCTATAGATATTTATGTGTTTTTATATATTTAATGATTTTTATAATTAACTATTAGTTATTGTAACCTTTTAGATATATCAACTTTGATAACTAGCTATTTATTTAAATTAATTTAGGTTATAATTAATTTTGAGATATATTTATAAGTGTTTAAAAAGGGCCCATTTACTTTCAAGAATTTAACTATCCTAGTTAATTTTTATTTAAATATTGGTTATTCCCTTAATCCCCTAATCCTGTCAAATCTAGCCGTTGTCAATATAGTCGTTCCCTGGTCATAGTTGTTGGGGTTTCTTCTCTATCTATTTAACATGCAAAGCCTGATCTGCTCATTCAACTTGTCCTGACGATGAACCACACTTGTTGGTTCGAAACGCATCGACAAATGAAATATCTTGTGGTTTACGCCAAAAAAATCTCTCTTAAATTTAATTGTTTTTAATAATAGATAATGGATAAATAAATTAGTGTTAAAATTATTTCAAGAAAAAACAGAAAAGCCTTTGAAGATGATGACTAAACATTAATATTAAATAAACTTAAAATAAAAATAGAAAAAACTATAATAAACTCATTTAACTCTAAATTAAATAAAAACTAAATAACAAAAACTTGGAACGTAAACTCACAACTAAGAAGCAACTTAGACTACAATAACTAAAAAGAATAGGGACTGAAAGGTAGGGAACTCTATCAAGGAAAGAAAGCATAATCAAATTGTTAATGGTTTCCTTTATTTTAATAATTGATATAATACTTAATTGGTTTAAATGAAGCAAAAATTGGCTATGAAAGCCCATATTCTGTGAAAACTTTGTATGAAAGCCCCATGAACGAAAACCAAAGATTCTTACCCCGTGAAAACTTGCTATTCCTACTTGCGAAAACTGGTTAAGAACCCTATTTCTGTGAAATTGGTTATTCTTACTATGATGAAGAGGTCCACTTTAGGTTTACGCTGGTTCTAAACTCTCCATGAAGACAAGATGTTCTATCCATGAAGATGTCTCTTTTGGCGCCAATTTTTTTTCCATTTGTAAGAGGGTTTTCATTTAACTTTGAGAGATTTGAGAGAAATCCATCACGTCGTTAGAGATTTTTATGGCTTGCAAAATTTTATATATAATTATAGCATATGTCATCAATAGAAGAGCATTGGAGAGAACTTGGAGGCTTTTGAAGAGGCGAGCAATAGCTAACTCACAATTGAAGTTTGCAATTTTGGAGTTGGAATCACAAGTTATTCGCATTTATGGGTTTACATGCATTCTTGCTACCTATTATTGTGAAAGACAAGCCTATGTTCATTTTACGGTTTCTGATTTTCTTTTGCTAAGGGATCGACAATGTTTTTTATTTTATTTTTCTAACTTATCGATCAGAAGTAAATTTAGAGTAGAGTGGGTTTTGTAGGATTTGGAGAAGACTTAAATTCTTCTGTGACATTATACAAAGTTGTATCATCATATGAAACTTAAGATTTATACCATCGATTCATTTGGTCTAAATGCATCGAAAAATTAAAATATTTTCGACTCCATCAATTCCTTTGTTTTGAATGCATTAAGAAATTGAAATATTTTAAAGTTTTCTTCATGAATGTGTAAGTACTATGTCTAGCATGCACCTGAATGGTATCTCCCGTAATCCAAGTCCTGCACATAATTTTGACAATCAATCTCTGTCTCCAATGCCTCCGTGAAACCTTCATGTAGGGGTTTTTGTTTCTTAGTCTCCAGTGGTTTATAGACCCATTCACCTAAATGATATATCCCGTAATCAAAGTCCTACAAATAATTTTGGCAATCCATGTCTATCTCCAATGCCTCAACCAAACCTTCATGGAGTGATCTTATTCTACTCAGTTTATGGTGGTTTAAAGACCCTATTCCCTTCAAATTATGGCGACTTCATCGATGCCCTCAAGAGTGGATCTCTTCATAAGAAATGTGTTCTTGACTGTCTTAGAATCAACATGAGCTAATTCAGTGATGCAACCATAAGAATATAGTTCCTTTTATAAATTCCACACTTATTAGGGTTTTAATTGTGCTCTTACCAACCCTAAAGAACTAATTCTAAATGTTTTGACTGGGATTTTTAGTAACAACAATTTATGACAATGTTACTTGTAAAAAATTCTATGTTCCTAATTATATATTTGAACTCTAATGTTAGAATCACAATTGAAGTTGTGAGAAATTAAATTTAAAATAGTTTTATAGACACCTAAGAGTGTTTTTCAGTGATTAAGCACAAGGGCTTATCCCTTTTTATGATGTATGCTCTTTGATTTCCAGGATTGAAGAATTGTTCTCAGATGTTAGGCTTACTCACAATGTGTTACTTTAACACCGAGCTTATGTGATAATTGTTCAAGAAGCACACTTTATATAAAAATGGATTAAAGCATGTTGATCTTAACCAACTCTTATGTGTGCAAATATCCTAAAAATAATGTCTATTCATAAACGCTTAATAAGATAGTAACTGAATCCAAATTTTTGAACATAGGTGTTGTTTGAACATTGGACCTTCAAAACTCAAACCCCTAAATAAAAATAGCTCTAAATATATGGGCACCATAAAACATTAAAGTTGCCTCATGCACATACCTACAACTGAAACAACTTTTGCTGGTTGCAAAATTTTAAACTAATTTAATCTCCCACATCAATTTTTTGTTGCAACCTTCCTGCTTATTTGATCTTTCCAGATATTTTTTTTTGGTCGATCTTTCAATATTTTAACAATATTTTTTGGATTCTATTCCTTTTTTATCTTCAAAATTTCATCACTTTTATCATGATTTACATTGTCATAAGACTCTTTTTTCTCCTATGATATTTATTTCAAATCTTTAAAAAAAAATTGTTTTTGACCTTGTCTTAATCAAATAAAGTTTGTGGAATCTGGACATGCACAATATTTATGTCAACTATATGTTCATAATGCAAATTAGGAAAATTCCTTCTTACATAATGTAAACACAAAGCCTCATTTAATGTCCTAGCAAACTCTATTCTTATTCTATCCCTTGGCAAGTTGTCTTCACTTGTTGATGTCAATGTATAAATATTAGGTGGTTCTGGAAACAACTTATAGCACACATTTGGCATATATATGTCTCTCCAAATAGACTTCTCAAATTTCCAATTTCCAACACAAAACTCAATCCCATAATGAAAAACCCTGAGTTCAGTACCTGGAATCGAAATGTAGCCCAACTATATCATTATGTTATTCCATATCTAATGCCTCAAGTTTATCACTTTCTTTATATACATACATACACAGTGTAAGGAATCCTATTATACATTTTACGTACAATTGACACAAATTTTGTTGCTTGCATAATTTTAAACTGTCGCCATCTCCCATTTTCATTTTTTGCTACAACCTTCCTCCTTACTTGATCTTTCTAGATATTTTTTTTGTCAATCTTTTGAGATTTTAGCAATAAAGTTTTGATTATTTTCCTTTGCTATCTTTAAAATTTCATCACTTTTATCATGATTTACATTATCATAAGACTTTGTTTTCTCCAACGGGATTTTCCTCAAATATTCAAAAAAATTGTTTTTAATCTAGTCTTGATCAAGTAAAGGTAGTGGATATTGGACATATACAATATTTTTGTCAAATATTTGTTCAGAATGCAAATTGGGATAATTCCTTCTTACATGATGTAAACACAGAGCGCCATTTAATGTCATAACAAACATGATGCTTATTTTTCCCTTAAGTAGACATGGTGTAAGGGTCTATATAATGTAGTTTCAAATCATGCTAGTAACCACACAAGTACCCCCCTTAGGTTAACTACATATCTCTCACTATCTAGTATCTACAGGAACATTTTCAACAATTCATGGACTTCATCTTCCACTAACCATATTATCAAGATAAAACATTTCCTTATTGGTAAGGCTATAACAGATAAACTATCTCATGCTACCATAATAACTGCATCATGGGTGCATACCACTTCCCACATCAATTCAACCACAACATAAATATATCCATTCTCCTAGACCATATTTCACTTTGGTTCTTCTGTAGAGCCCTATGAATAGGTCCCTAATCTATGAATCCCACATCTGGACCAGCCTTGTCTCCACCCTATGTTGAAGTCTTAAACTAGAAAAATCATGTAGACACAGAGCCTCATTTAAAGTCCTAACACACTTTATGCTTATTTTGTCCCTTAAGTAGACATGGTGTAAGGTTCTATATAATGTATTTTCAAATCATCCTAGTAACCACACAAGTAACCACCTTAGGTTACTACCTCACCTGAAGTAGCATCCTCATTCCTCTATTTCCCAGCTAGAGGAGTCTACATGGGTGTATATTTGGATGACATTCTTGTATTTAGTAAACATGGGAAGAACATTTGTAGCATGTAAAGCGGACTCTAGATGTTTTTGAAAAGGAAAACCTCTATGTTAAATTATCAAAATGTGAATTCAGAAAAACATCTTTGAATTATTTGGGTCATATAGTAGGGGGCGGTGAATTGAAGATAGATCCCTCTAAGGTTGTAGTTAATGTAAACTGGCATAAACTCAAGTTTTCTACTGAAGTTAGAAGCTTCCTAGGGGCAACACAATATCAGAGAAAGTTTATTTCTAACTTTTCCTTAATTGTAGCTCCTTTACATGCATTGAAAGGATAGAACAAGGTGTTTTAGTGGGGAGGCAAATAGTAGAGAGCCTTCGACACCTTGAAAGAAAAAATTAGTACAACACCAATACTAGCATTGCCAAATCTGCAACAACCATTCGAGAACAAAATAGATGCTAATGATTATGCCATGGGAACAATGTTGATACAACATGGTAAACCCATATGCTACCATTATAAGACTTTTAATTTTGGAGTAGTTAATTATCCTACATATGATAAGGAACTGTATGCATTAGTTCAGAGTGTGAAGAAGCGGAAACATTACTTAATGGGAAAAGAAATAATTATACATACTGATCATCAACCACTTTAGTACTTTCACTCACAAACTAAGTTGCAATGATCAAGACACTATAGGTGGATGGGTTTCCTACAACAATTTCATTTAGTCATCATATATAAAAATGGCATACACAATAAAGTTGTAGATATGTCGTCGAAACCAATCATAAATGCTACTACTATACTTAATCATAACTTAGTAATGCATGAAATCTACGTTGAACAATATGCTCAAGATATAGACTTCAAAGATGTATATGCAGCTTTGAGTAATGGCAAAAAGGTAGAAGAATTGGATTACTACATTAAGGGCCAACTCTTGTATCATTTTGGAAAGCTATGGATTCCACAAACAGAGAGAATTAACATAATTACGGAGGCACATACTTCTCTAATATCATGTCATTTTGGTGTAAGCAAAACAATTGCACAACTACAAAGATACTGCTATTGGCAAAAAATGCATGAAACAATTTCTAGATATGTAAAAGAGTGTACCATGAGTGCTAAAAGCAAGCCCACCAATAGAAAACTAGGCTTGTACACTCCACTGCGAGTCCCTTCCCATCCTTGGGAAAGTGTTTCGATGGAATTTGTTTGGGGTTTGCCAAAATCTAGAAAGGGACATGACTATTTATATGTTATCATGGATAGGTTCAGCAAAATGTGTATTTTAATACCTTGTAATAAGCATATTACAGCTAAACAAATAGCAAAATTGTTCTTTCAGCATGTCTAGGTGCATTTTGGGTTACCCACTTCCATAGTATCTGATCGAGACTCCCGATTCGTTGGGAAGTTTTGGTCAAGTCTATGGGAATTGATGGACACTCAACTGAAGAAAAGCATAGCGTTTCATCCACAGACAGATGAACAATTAGAGGTAGTCAACTAGACAATGATCCAGTTGCTCAGGGGTTATTGTAGCAAGCATCCCAAGCTTTGGGATAAACATTTATGTTATATGCAACATGATTACAACTGTGTTGAACATTCTTCTACATAGAGATCTCCTTTTTAGACCTGTTTTGGTTTTATACCAAGGTCTCATTTGGATTTTGTCTTTGAAAAAGACATAGGAGTTGTTGGACACAGTGATGTGGATAAAGCAACTAGATTCATTAAACAGATCCAAGAGATTCACCAGGCAGTGGAAGAACAGCTGGAAACGAGCCAAGACAAATATAGGGCAAGGCATGATAAACACTGAGTGGAGCACAACTTCCAAGTTGGCAATCAAGTATGGTTCTATTTCAGCAAGGACATAATGCAAGGTGAAGGAAAGAAGTTGAAGCCAATAAGGTATGGGCCTCTTAAGGTACTTGAGAAAATTGGTCAGAATGCTTTCCACCTTGATCTGCCAACATACATGCACATCTATTCAGTAGTAAATGTAGAAAATTTAAGATTGTTTGAACCTTCATTAATTGAAGATCCTCAAGGGAAAAGTCAATTGCCTTCCATTGATGATCTGTTACCTGAATACCTCATCGAGTTGTAGGAAGATACAGTTCTAGATAGGAAGGTGAGGACAACTTGTAGAGGAGATGTTGAGTACCTAAGGATTGGATTCAAAGGTTCAAAACCAAGCAGTGCAAAATGGATAGAGATCGGACAAGTGAGGCAACAATATCCTCACTTGATTGATGCTTGAAAACCAACTTTTGGTGATCCAAAAGCCTTTCTCAGCGGGAAGGCATGATCCAAATGGATCCAAGAATGCCTCTAAGTCTTCAGAAAATTATTAAAAAAATCATGCCAAAGCCAAAAATACTTTAAAAAGGATAAAAAATATCATAAGTGGGACACCCTTAGCTGGGCATAAAAACACTATCGGGCAGCCCAAAACCCATGAAATCGTGAAAAAACAGAGTAATTGCAAGTGGGACAAGTGACGCACAATAGACGTTCGATCTGTCCGATCAACAGTCTAGATCGGATCAGCCATCGCAGTCGGCAGTAACCTTTCAGTAGAGTTCTGCGAGATCCACATAAGGCTGGCGACAACAAACATCGATATCAGTGCTTTGTATACATATATGGTGATGGTGATTAGTGGAGTTAATGTGGACAATCGATCAAGTGCGCATATCGATGGCCCATATTAACTCGCAAGATCGCT
Organism: Pinus taeda; assembly: GCA_000404065.3. Classification (NCBI taxonomy): domain Eukaryota; kingdom Viridiplantae; phylum Streptophyta; class Pinopsida; order Pinales; family Pinaceae; genus Pinus; species Pinus taeda. Next base: position 5,298 of record APFE030456414.1, on the reverse strand, counting down.
ACCGAGGGATTGCAGAAGCACTTACCACAACGAAAGGGTTATTGCGATGAGTGATTGAGATATATCACATCACCACATCGCATAGAAACTATGCAGTGGAGCATGGATGATAACCTTAAAGGCAGTGATATTGTGGACCTGGTCATAAAATAGGTAGCTCTGCATGTAATTTGAAGTCTAAAACGCAGGGCTTTATAGTGCTTTTAGTGTATTTTCATATCAAATGAAATACACTGAGATGGAGCCCTTCAAGGATGCAATTGTGACTTGTGAACGGACCCAACAGGGTAGTGAAGCATATTTCAGGACTTTTCAAGTCTGATATATGAGTTTTGGCAGATTTTCCTGTTTTATGGATATTTCCCTATGTTTCGGAAAACTGTCGTGTTTGGGAATCCAATGGATTTCAAGGGGACCCATGCATTCTTACATTATGAAAACGATGGCCACCTCCCCTTCAGGCGTTATGCCATACTTCGAGAAATGTTGGAAGAGGGATTTGAATGGACAGAGGCCTGGAAAACTGAAGAGCAGAGGAGATGAAATGAATAGGTAGCGCTGGCTTTAAGAGAGCCATAGACAGAGAGCATTAAGGAGGCAGTGTTCAAAAGCAAATGCGAGACAAAGTTTTAGAGTAAATTGAGAGTTGTGTCAGAGTTTGTGTACTCAGTGGAAGCTTGAGGGATTCAAGTGAAGCTCTTGTTATTATAATGTGTTTTTGTGTGAGGCTCAAATTGAGCTCATTGTTGTAAAAAAAACACTACTTGAAGACATAATAGAGATGCCACCACTGAAGGCTGAACCAGGAGATGTATCCCACGAGTATTGGGTGAACTCCTTATTAAATTTTGTTGTTTCATGTGTTATCTATTATGTTTTGTTACTACTTCATTGTCTGTGCATTTCGTAATCTCATCGATCCATTGCATATAATGACATAGACTAATCCATGCATAAAATTCTACGATACCTTATTAATTATCTTGGATCTCATTTTAGATCAAGCCAACAAGAGTCATCAACATGCTTCACAACCCCATAAGAGTTAAAAGCCCAAACTCAATACAATTTAACAACATCATTGCAAGATCATTATTAATAACAATAAATATTGTATCCTTACCGATGCACATGCTTACAGACTAGGTACCCATCATGGGGTTCTGCTATGATTTTCAAGTTAGCTAAGCATCAAATTTATTTACACTATTCATATAGTGGTAATAATATTTTGAGAAACCACTTGTTGTTCTTACCTCTATGATAGATTGCAACTAGTTCAATTCTTAACATCACATATGTGTTAGTCATATATAAGTAGAGTTTAGAATAAATTCATATTTTTGTCATGTTTAAGGCAGTGATAAATTATCTATGTTGTTAAGTAAACTTAATTATGCCCATATTGGGATCTTTGGTTATTTCCCACTTAAGTGCAGACCGGGGGTCCATTTCATGGCATTTATTTAAATTTGATCTTTGTCATTCTGTGTTACAAGCACTAGATGGAAGTTATACATAACTTTGCTTACATGTGCACTTGTGTTCTTCCTTTTGCACTTGTGTATATATTGAATTTCTCACATTTCCTATGTTAATTTATTGTAGTTTTTTTCTTATTTATATCGTTCCATATCATGTTGTTCAATCAACTCAACAATATGAGAATAATTTTTTTTTTTAATATGTCAGTGCTTAAGAACCATACTTCTTATTATTATTCGATATTATCCATTTCTAATAAGATCACTAATGATCCATATCTAAGCATAATTAAACTCCATAATATGGAAAGGTGTTGCAGCAAAACACTACCATGGTTCAAGGACACTTTCTATTTTTCATTCTCCATCTTAATTATCTCCCAGTTATTTCATGCAAAAATATTGATCAAGGTTTAATAATTCAGCTATTTCCCTTATTTATTCTTCTCCTTGCAATATTTCTTAGTAGACCATTGAGACCAAAAGCATAAGCCACATTCAGAAATTATATGGGTGTGCTTAAATTTACAAAAGATATCAAGAAATCATGTCACTAAATTTTACAGCTCTACTTTTCCAATATGTGTGTTACACTGAAATTTGTCACCATGACTATCTGCAGTTAATATGGCTCCATCAATAGTCATATTATCCTCCTTGTCAAGCCTCATACCTCTGCTCTTCATGTCAAACTTCAAAAAGAGAGAAAGTCACTTAAAAACATGTTTATCTCTGGTTACGCAGGTTCTCTCTACCTTGCCTGCGTGTACGCATCCCAAGCTCATTGTACCTGCGTACTTGTACGCTCTGTAAGTCAAGGGATGGGTGCGTACTCCTGTAAAGGTCAAAAGGCGCGAGTTTCATCTTAAAAGAGTTACTTGTGGTCACTTCTAGAGCTTTCTAGAAGAGTGTTTGACGTGTATTGAGCGCCTCCAGATGGTTCATGCATCCCTATGATAGAGGAACTTATCCCATCAAGAGAGGAGCTACCCCATTCAAAAGAGGGAGTATCCCATTGATGTTGGAACTGAATAACTTCCTCTAGAACACTATAAATACAGGCATTGGGCCAGAGGAGGGGAGGTTGAAAGCTGAACATTCCAAAGGGTAAATGCTGCTGGAATTAGGACTTCCATGGTTAACTTGTGAGGAGAGATTACCATCCTTTCTTGTTGCCATATTGGAAGTGGGTGAGCTTGTCAAAGTAGAGGAAATCTCTTGTTGGACCCTGGGAGGAGCTTGCACAACACCAAGGATCAGGTTGTAATGGTTCCTTTTTTGTTCCTTTAATACAAATAAGTCCATTCTTCTCAATGATTTGTTGTTAATGAATTATTTCATGTACTCCTTGGTCTATGTGATGAATATGCTTTGTTTTATGATGAATATTCAGGTGTTATGTAATCGTTTGCTTTGTTAGTGTATGCAGGTCTTAAAGTGAAGGAGGAGCTCATCTGGATCAGCAAGGCTGGACTGCTACAACAAGCGTTGGACCTAAGGTAAGATCGGAAAACACTTGGTTTTCTCATAGAATAATGTATGTTTAGAGAAGGATTGCTCTTGTTTGGTTTGTTTGTCACTAGAGAGTCTTAGACTCCTAGGGAGGTTAGGTTTGTCCGCAAAAATAACTCTTTCCGCATGACAAATTGGCGACTCCGCTGGGGAATCCATTGATGTGATTGATTTTTCCTTTGAGTATTACTTTGATTTGAAAAGAGTCTTGTTTCTTTTGTTTTTTGGTTGTTTGACTTTGTTTTTTGGTGGCTTAGCTTAGAGTCGAGTTAGAACTTAGTTTTTCTTCATTTTGCAGTAGTACGCACCCTCTGAGTTAGACACAGTGCGTACATGTACGCACTGTATCTGTGTACACAGAGCGTGGACGCACCTGGTTAAACAGGCTGCCTGCGTACCCTGTTAAAATTGAGAAAATTTCAATTTTATCCCTTTTTTCCCTTTAGATTTTGTTTTTCTTAGTCTTTACTACCCAGATCCACTGGTTGTCTCTAAAAAATCTTCACCTGAACTTGTCCCATTAGTGTCGAAAGTTTTAGTGAAATTCATTGAAGTTTTAGCATTAGGGTTTTGGTTTTTGTATTGGTCCTGTAGTGACTTTGGATTTAGAAGTTGTGAAGCCTTAGATATCTCTGGTTTTGTCAGTCTTCTTAGGAGTCGGACCAGTCGTAAAGTCTACCCGCGCGAACAACCTACCTTTGAGTTGTCTCTTTGCGAAATTTCAATATGGCTTGTTGATTTAAGTTGTGAATTTCATTTTAAAAAAGAACAAAAAGAGTTTGAGTTTTTGTTTTGATTAGTTTGTGATTCTGCATGAACTAGTCCTTGGATTGATTGTTGCCAAGTAAAACATCCCGGAATCATCTTAGTAAGCTTTTGCTTCTTAGATTTACTTGTTAGGTAAAGTTAGGTAAATTTCCTTTGATTTTCTTTTTGAGTGAATTTTTCATAGATTTTCATAGATCTTGAAATTGCTTTGATTAGATTAATTTTATATGCTTTATTAAATAGGAAAATACAAAAAATATCTCCTTTGCAAAGTTTGTTTTAGAGTAACATTTGAAGTCTTGAAAGAAAAAGGAATTTTTCGTGAAGTAATGAGTGGTTATGTTTTGTGCGCTTTGAAAAGATAAAGAGATTGTTTCTTTGATTGTCTATTAAGAAAGTTGTTTTATCAAAACATTGCATTCTCTCAACTCTTTTAATTAGAAAATTCATTGAAAAGAAAAATAGTGTAAATCATCTTAGGTGCATCTTTTTAGAGAATTGGAGTCGAGTCTATACACCATCAAGTTTCATCTCCATCACCTTTTATATTAAAGAATAGCCATTTAAAATCAACGCTTAAAGTAAAATTAACTTAGAAATTTTTATTTTACTAGGGCTCTGAAGCACCAATATAGATCAGGCTAGTGTCTTGGAGTAGGTGAGTAATTAACTCTCCAAGACTACAAAACCAAACAAGTAGCTTTTCTTGTGATAGAATAAATCCAGCTGTTACATTTGTATTCTGGGAAAGCTCCTCTTAAAGGAGAAGCATGAGCTCGTGTCCAAACCAGTGAGGGGATCAATCCTCCCTCGTTGGGAACGACGCCAGACACGCACGTATTACAAACGGTAAACCTCAAATTGAGGAGCCAGGGGATCACTTATCGGTAAACCTTGGATTGACATTGTCAAGGAGCCGGTAAGGGGATTGAGCTTGTTACTCTGCCCTTGCGTGCTGTCGGAGTGTAGACTGTTCCCCCAGGTATATTTGTTGCTGTTGGTGACCTTAGTGGCCATAATCTTAGAATTCTACCCAAGGTGACGGTGGTGGGAAGATCCCACTGTACCTGGAGCAGACGTCGGCTAGACTCACTTGGATTTTCTGGGGGTTCACTTCACTCGAGACGGTTAAAGTGGAGGAACTTGGTCAGTCTATTCATTAAGCAGGTTGCCGGGGTAACTGTTCCACCCGCTCTTTCTGTACTGAATCCTACGAGGTTGGATTTCATCACCAACTAGTGTTTTTGGTCCGGAAGCTACTGTTTGTGATTGGTTTGACGCCCTAGATTTTTAAGCGTGTGTTTCAAAATTGATTGGTTCCTTAGTGACCTTAGGTGTTTTTCTTGAGATTTTACTTTGATTTCGTGTGTAGTAGTTAAAAATCTTTAGCTGTGGCTGAACCACCGAGACGCTCCCGTAGACTTCGGGCGAGTCTCCTGAAGTTATTTCTGTGGCCGATCTATTGAGGCAAGCCCGTCGAATACGCGGTGAACCTCCCGGAGAAATTCGGCCTCGTTACGAAGGATTAAAACTT
>APFE030456406.1:1082-33920 GCA_000404065.3 Pinus taeda | reverse complement strand
TTAGAACCTTTTCAACCACAATGGCCTCTTTTATTTCTTCACCCAAATTTTTCATACAATTAACAACTTCATCTACCTGAAGGAAATAGTTAGCCACACTTTCATCATTATACATCTTGAGAGTCTCATACTGAATCCTGAGAGTTTTGAAGTTTGGCACGCTTTACCTGTTCATCTCCTTCATAGCTTGTGACAATTTTGTCCCATATTTCTTTTGCGGATTTATAGTGCATTACCTTCATGAATTCCGATTGGGATATACATCCTAATAGAGTACTGACTGCTTTTGCATTTGTTTCATACTTCTTTTTCTCGTCTGCATCTGTAGAGTAGTTGAAGGAAAAGCATAGCATGTCTCTACAATGTCCCAAACTTCTGTACCAAGAGATTGAAGATAGGCAGTAACTCTTACCTTCCAATAATTGAAGTTTGTCCCATCAAAAACCGGTGGCCTGATAGATGCTTCCCTCTCGTAGTTGCTTATGATGAAAGATCTTCCTTCAAGCGATCAAGCTTCTTTAGAAGGACCTGCTCTGATACCAATTGTTGAAAATAATACTGAGAGGGGGGGTGAATCAGTATTATCTAGTCCTTTACCAATTCTTCCTTATTTATACTTTGAATTATTTTTGCATATCAGTACCATAAAACAATGAGCATGAACAAGAAAAATAGACAGTCACATCAAAGAACACCAGATATAAGGTGGAAACCCAATGTGGGTGAAAACCACCTGCTGCAATATGTCTCTATCTTCTTTCAAATTAGAAACTCCTTTTTACAATGGTCTTGTACTGGTGCAGTCCTTTACCAGTACGCAGGCTGCAACCTGCAGAGAGCTACAACTCTCTCTCGTTTTCCAGTCTCTCCTGGAAGGGAGCTACAACCCCCTACTTCTTTTCTTTCAAGGACCACTTTTCATAAATTTTCAAACTGGATCCATAAATATCAAATGATCATCAAGTACCAGTAAGTCACCTAGATAACCAGATCCACAATAACAGAAAACTAAACCCAGAACACCTTCTGTGGCGTCTCTTGTGGCGTCTCCTGCGGCGTCTCCTGTGGCGCCTCCTGCGGCGTCTCTTACAGCGCCTCCTGCGGCGTCTCCTGCGGCGCCTCCTATGGCGTCTCTTGCGGCGCCTCCTGTGGCGTCTCCTGCGGCACCTCCTGTGGCGTCTCTTGCGGCGCCTCCTGTGGCGTCTCCTCCGGCGCCTCCTATGGCGCCTCCTGCGGTGTCTCCTGTGGCGTCTCCTGCGGTGCCTCCTGCGGCGTCTCCTATGGCGCCTCTTGTGGCGTCTCCTGCGGCGCCTCCTGTGGCATCTCCTGCGGTGCCTCCTGCGACGTCTTCTGCGGCGCCTCCTGCGGCGCCTCCTGCGGTGTCTCCTGCGGCGCCTCCTGCGGCGTCTCCGCACTTCCGCAGCTGCAGCGCTCGAAAGATCACCCTTCACAGATTCGCTTTCCACTTCACTTTCATATAGATCAAGCTTTTTGAAACAATAACCCAAATATTTCAGATCTTAAGATATTCAACCCAAGAGCATACTAAGCCAAATGATCTCCTTTGCTTTATACATGCAAGCTCTTCCTCAAATCAAGGATCATGGGGCTCAAAAATAATAATAAAATAAACAATCCCACGGGCCAGAACCATGATAACACAATACCGTCGGCTAAATACCAAGAGTTAAACATAAGGAACCCCATGTGTGCGCGCTTTACTGCCTTGAAGTGTGTGCACTGGGGGTACGCACCTCATGAATGGGTAACCTGCGTGTCTGGACGCGGTCCCTGCATAGCGTACCTACGGGTATGCATCTTCTGAACTGTTCTCCTGCGTACTTCTTAATTTTCATCATATTGAGAGCCCTTGCCATGGGTGTTGCCATCAAGTACAACATCTGTAACCTATAACCATACCAGAAACATAATGCCAACATGCACATGCTAAATTCTCTAATCAAACACCCCTTTAGTACATGCTAAGATGCATTATACTATCCATGCTCTCCCTGAGCACATGTAGAGTCTGCAAAAATATTTTTCAAAAGAATAACATGACTCTATAACTTATTTATGTGAGTTTGACCTTCCTATCACCAATGACTCATACATACATCAATCTCCCAACCAAGTGGGGATACAAATTTGACTCAACCACCCAACCAAGTGGGATTACATATTTGACATGATCTCAAAAGTCCATACATGACTAAATATCACAATTATTACATCATAGGTCTTTACATGACCTTTACATCAAATGATCTACATGATAGTTATAACAAAGACCAAAGACCTAAACAAGATCATGATAATTATCATCAACTATCATACACCATATATGATCAGCACCATAAACATTTGTCAAAAACATCAAGAATAGAAACCTGTATATGTCCATGATTAGTTCGTAAGATATGTCAATGTAGCTTTAATATCATTAACGTGACTAAGTATGCCGCATATAGATATCAATTCATCCTCTTGACCTTATCAAGATCAACTTGCTCCGTTTTCTTAGTAGAAAAAGCCTTAACATAACCTTCCATGAATCAACTAAGCATATGTCATATCTCCAAGCAGTAACACAAAGTCATTCACATCATATCATATATATGTGAAAGTACCATAGTTGTCATCCATGACCACAACATCATCATCAAATCATCGTAGTAGGAACTTCATGTTCTTTTCACAACAATCCTCAATATATCAACCATGTATCATTGCAAGGGAGTTTTCCAACATCCCACATCTGATAAGCATTAACCATGATAAACATATGTGAGAACCAAACCTATCATCATAAAGTAAGAAGTCATCATCATTATGTTACTAAGTAAGCCAAGTCTCCAAATAGCCATGTCTTCATGAAACCTACAATAACACCATTCTCTTAGCCAATTTTCTTCGTACAAGAGGATCTTTTATACCAACATCACAACTTAAGTAATCAACCATGTATCCAGCATAATATGTATCTAGCTTCTCATCAATGTAAAAATAAAACCATGAGGTTACAGTCAATTGTCAAACTTTCTTGATACCATCAAAAGCAACAATACTCAACCATGTAAGAACTATAGGAATCCTGCACCATATGAAATTTATGCATCTTTGAAGGCATGATGACAACAACATAAAAGAAATGAGTGACACTTCTCATTATCAAATAATGAAGTTGTGTACTCAATCTTTGTTCTTCTCCTTGAAATTATGAAGATCACCATGTAAGCAACATAACATATGTACTTTATGCATCATCAAAAGAATCATCAGAATCATCCATAAATATGATCTAAATAACAACTATGTGGCTCAAGCAATATAAGTATCATCTGATATTTCATCATAGGCAACCCATGACTGATGTTGGCTTAGTGGGCCCTGACTGAGGTTCAATGTTAATTAGCCAAGCAAATCCCTACACTACTAGCCCTTTCTACTTCAATCCATGGAGCACAGACTGAATTCTAACCCGAAGCAGTATGGGGGGATGTAGGAACCAAGTTTCCACACCCAGAGATGGTAGTGATGTCGTTTTATACCCTAAACCCGTCTTCGCGCAGATCGATAAGCCTTTTAGGGCTTATCGATATACTGACTTCTAAACCTTCGTGAAGGTCTGCGATCGTCCTCTGCGGACCCTAAAATGGTGATTTATCTATTTACGTGCTTATGTAAATGTTCTTACCTCTGTATTTACCCTGATCGGCTTAAGCATCAGATAACTTCAATAGGCATTAATATATTCTTCGTGTAAACATATATTATAGATTGCGTTCATATAATAAAGTAAAACATATGGATTTGCGCATCAATATAACATTAAATCATAAACCAAATATTCTTCATAACATAATCATATGCATTCATAACAGAAGTAAATAGATCAACACATGTAATTCCAGAATAATCCTCTTTATTAATGCTTCATATCTTCTTTACAGACTCTAAATATCCTGTGCACACAGCTGTAGGAGTCTGTGCACTCTGCTGTGGATGTCTACCCTAGGCCTTTGCACACGCGACTGCAGAGCCTCTTTCCTATGCCAAGACTCTTCGCTCTTAGCTCTTACTGACCCATTACATCAACATCCAAAATTTGAACTTAACTAAAACTGCATTAGACTCTTTTAAGACTTACCTTTTTATACAATCCCATGGTCTGCGGACCATGGGTATATCTCTTAAAGCTGACATGTCTTACAGAAAAGAAGGGCAGAAACCCTTTATGACACTTTACATCTTCGTGCTCCACGACCACAAAATGTAGAGACTTTACATTTTTACACAAAAACTTGGGCTTTTAACCCCAAAAATGACCCAAGGGGACCTTCTCCTAATAGGCCCCCCAAAAAATATGGTGACTCACCCCTGAGTCACTCTGCTGGCGCGAAGATCTTGTCGCGAAGACCTTCCAACTCCACTTGAACTACTACAACTTTGTCAGTACACTATGTTTCCATCTTCTTAACCTGCTCTACCAGCTACTCCGTTGCTAGTCCTGCATTATCTGCCTTGATTTTCTATGATGTTGCCTACAACCTAGCCAAATTTCCCTCAATGGTGGCAGTGAGCACATAGACTTTGTCTAGCCAAGGCCCCAATCTAGCCTTCAACAATGCCTCTCTGCACTGTGATGCATCCGCCTATTCCTTCAGATCCTTTGCTTCTCGCAGCTTTGCCAATCTCTGCGTGATTATGACGGTGTGCATTGTCTCCCTGACCTCATCATACCACAGCTATAATTCCCTTGCCTTTGTTGCCAACCTCTATAGGTTGGGATCTTCCTGTAGACTGGTAAGTACCTCCAGCGACTGCTCGAAGAGCGCACTGCAATCTGTTACCACGACGTCTACTGCAGCAACTGCATCCCTGACAGATGCCTTGCGCTGTTCTTTGAATTTTGGTGAGGTTGAAGGTCAGGCTTTCAACTCAAGCTCGGTAATATTAAGGTTCAAATCAAACTAAACCTTGGCTAGCTTGATCTTTGCATCGCACACACCAGTAGTGAACTTCCGAATCTTGGCTTCCAATAGTGCTTCTTTTGGGATATGTAGCTCCGGAGCAGTTGTGCATGCTTCAGTGACAACTGCCATAGTGTGCTCATTCTTCTGTTGCACTTTCTTCCATGTTGCAATTGCTAAAGTCTTCTCGATGAACATCTATGCATTATTGACCTTTTTTTCACTGATCACACTCAGCACGCATTGCTCTTGAGCTCGAAGTTCTGCTATCACACCTGCTTACAGGGTGTGAAGGGCTTCACTTGGAAGTGTGACCAAGTTCAACCTAATATGATTTAGTGCACTGACAGTAGCCCTTGTCAGCTTCCACTTTTGTAGTCAAAGCTCCATCCAACAACGTGATGGCTTGGGGATCCAAAGAGCGAACCATCTCCGCTGCTTTAGAGGTACTTGGCACCAAACTAGTCGACGTCGTACTAATTTTCCCTACACTGGTCTGTAGTTGAGAAGTTTGGATCTATAGCTCACGCAAACCCGTCTGAATGGTGACCAAGGTTGGTTTCTGTTGCTACTCAAACTACTACAATAGTTCTGCCTTCGCATCCTTGACCTTATCACCAATTTCATCTAAGTCACCTTTTGTCAAAGTGATTAGGTCTAGTGATGATTTACTGGCCTTGGACTTCTTCCACGACCCTTCTTTCTCCTTCTCCCATGTACGCTTTATCTGAAAGGGGGTGCTCTCCTGGTCTCCACCACCCTATTCAAATTTCTTCTCATCCTCCGTATGTGGCGAAGGAGACTTCTGAATTCTGTCAGGGTCACGCTCCTCCCCTCTTCCTTCTCTTATGCATTCTCCTTAGTAGTGAACTCTTCTCTGGCTTTGTCCTCAGCCTCCTTTTTCCGTTTGTCAGCCAACTGCTGCATTTTCAACCTGGCCTCTTCCTTCTTCTGCTTTCCCACAGAATTACTGGATCCAGCGGACAAATCTGAGGTCATGTGCGATTCTACTAGCCAATGATCAAGGACTGCTACTATCACATAATTTGTCGTAAGGTATGGGATATCATACCATTTATATTCTAGGTCCTTCCACACTCAGATGGAGATACAGTGGAAGTCTGCCTTGAACTCTGCGTATCTCACAAAATGCTCATAAACCGTTGGTGATAATATTGGCTTGTGGTTTATGGCCATATTGATGCTCATCTCCATCAAAACCCAGAAGACTTTTCTCTCACGGATCTTCTCAGCATCCTTTGTGGCCCATAGCAAAGAAAACTTCATTGCTTCTAGAAAATATGTCACAATCGAAGGAAACTGACTGTCGTCCGACAACTTCCATGCGACCAACACAATTGATAACAACAACCATGCGTAATGGAATGTCTTGCTTTGATTCTGTGCTTCTCTGAAGTTAGCGAAGAACTCACTGCAGAGGTAGCTCACCCAATTAAATTGTACACCCTCTACGCACTGGGCTGCTAGTGAGACTACTGGCGTCGGCACCTCATATGCGCAACGCTTCCACATTATCTTCCCAGCCAAGATCTAGGTGGCTACCTTGACCACAGGGTCAGTTATGCTTGAAATTGAGTATCCGCGTGGATTTTTGACAAGATTAACTTGTCCTTCATTCGCTTGGTGAGGTCGTGCTCACCCACCTTTTTGCCAAATTACTTGGCCGGATTTTGTCCTGAATGGGGTAGCCGGGTGATCCTATAGATTAGCATATCAGTTATCGGGATTGGATCCTCCAACCAAAGGCACCCGTCGTGCACTAGGCACAACAACTGTTTGATAACTATCAATTTTATGGGCACACAGTGGTAATGTGGCACCCATAGCAGGTTCAACAGTCCTGCTTTCTCCACCCCACGAATCCACTTCACAGGCTCCAGCACGGTGACACTCGAATCATTATAGAATAACCTCTCCATGAAACTATCAGTAGCCATGTGGGGGAAGCATTTAGTATCCGCCAAGTCCCAATCCTGTAACTTCAGATGGGGGACACACGCCAAGTGAGGACCTTCAAATGTGATCTGGTCGGGTAGTAGAGGTGTATTAAGCATAAAGTTTCCCTTATCTTGGTGCTTTGGGACCTTCACCTTACCCCGACATGGAGGAATGTATTCCAGTAGCTTTGAGATAGGGTCTACACCCTCAATGTTAATGTCCTCTATGCCTTCATCTACACCCTCTTCAGATTCTAGGCTTATCACCTTGCATTTCTCCTATGCAGTGGGCTTCTCTTTCTTCTAGTGCTTCCTTGGCGACTCATGCACTGGCTATGTCACTTTCTATTTGTATTTCTTTGTCTTAGGCCCCTCCCTTGTCGGCGTAGGCCTCGGGCTGGGTGACCTTGGTGACTTTGGCACATCGTCGGGAACCTCCACACTTACGACCTCAGGGGCTGCTCCCTCAAAGGCCATTGATCCTCCAACACTTGTAGTTTCTGTGGGCGCTAACATCATACTGTTAAGGAGCTCCCGTGTTTCCTTAGGAAACTTGTCAAACACCAAACTGGCCACCAAAGTCTCAAAACTATCAGGGTTCATGTGCAACTGATAGCTCGACACATCAACTCTCAAAAGGCAAAGTGTTTTTTGTTGGGTGATCTTCTGTAATTTATAGGGAAATTTGAATTCAAGTCCGGCCGCTCCCCCCAAAATCCGTTCATAAATGCTATATTGGAAATATATTCTCAAAGATCTCATAGTTAAATTCCATCTTAAATTCCACCCCCCACTCCTCTTAGCCGTTTTCTCACTGTCAAATGATGAACAATGACTATAACTGTCACTTTATGGCTGCTCTGCACGGTCTCTCCTCCTATCATGTAGCTCCCTTCACGCTTCTACTGATGTTGTGACATTATTCCATCCCACGTGGTCCCCCAGTTGCGTAGCCCTACAACCTAGGCAGTGTAGTTTATAGTCTTATGCCTCCTTTCAACTACCTAGAGTGCTAGGAATATGCTTCCATCATATAGTCATCTGGTCGGATCCCCAGTGTATGGCTTCAATCGGATGCTAGCTAAGCTGCTCCACCATCGGTAATCTTCTTGATGACATAGGGCCCCAACCAATGCATATAAATTTTTCCTGGAAATTTTTTAAACTTGCTGTCATATAATAAAACCAAATCATTTACCTTGAAGGTGCGTAGTTTGATGTGTCAATCGTGCCATGCGTTTTTGTTCTCCTTCTAAACTTGCTGATGGAATCCAACCAAAAATCTGTCTTCTTCAAGTTCTTTCAGCTACGCAAGCCTCTCTTCCAGGGCTCTGCAATCCGCCATTCCTGTGAATGCTGTTATGCATAGACTAGGTACAATATACTCCATTGGCATCATAGCTTCTACGCCATAAACCAACCCAAAGGGTGTCTGTCCAGTCAGCTTCTTACAAGTAGTTCTGTAAGCCCATAGCACTACGGGTACATGCACATCCCAATCATTCCTTTGTGCATTGCAAACCTTCGTTAGCGCATTCTCCAATATCTTATTAAATGCTTCGATTGTCCCATTAGACTGTGGGTGATATGGTGTGCTATTTTGATGATAAACTTGGAATTACTTTGTCAACGCACTGAGTTTATCCACTATAGCATCATCCCAATAGTCCCCTATCTTCACACACTTTGGCTCTTCCTCTATTCCGATGTTCACTTGTCTTGTTTTCAGTGGCGCAGTGATATCTGGGTTCTCTATCTACGACCCCTCAACTTCATGGCGTCCTTTTGTTTTTAGGATATTAGTGTTCCTCGGATCCTCATCCTCTTCTTCCGCAGTCACATTGTAGCACTCCAGTGCATGGCACAACTGGGTGGTCCAATCTGGTTGAATCAAATCCAAGGGATCCTGTGGTATTCTGAAGATCACTGCTTTGACCTCCTACAATGCTTCATCGATGCACTCAAATCCATCTTCAAAGTTTAATGTCATCAATAATCATTGTCTCAAAATATCCCATTCGTCTGTGCCATGGTGGAGCTCTGTCTCCAAGTACCAATTCATAGGTATCATGTCCAAGGTGTGACAGAACCGATGCACCCACTCCAGTTTTGGTTCTGCTCCATAAGCATCAGTCCATTTGGCTAAGTGATCACATGGATCAATCCTTCCATCATATTTTTTGGTCAACCATACCTTTGGACGACCAAACCACACCCTCATCATTCTTCTATATGCGCGCCACCATCAAAGTTGCCTTTATGCGTACCCCACCATCTTGAAGGTGTAGCGCGCAATGCCAAGTCCAAGGCTTGGAAGCGATGCTTCTGTGACACTTCCCTTTCAAATTCATCCATAAATTTATCAATGTCAGTTAAACCACCATAGCAAGGTATACTTCCTACCTCCGAATATACACAGTGCAATGATTTGGTCATCATGTTACATCGTAACGTAGATACTTCATGCAATCTATTCTGCCAGTGTTGCAATTCCTCGTCTAAATTTGATGTGCAGGAGCTTCCACGGTCCTATGCAATACATCCATCAGCTATAGGATTCACCCAATCTTGATCACGCACCATTATCTTATAAATATGGTCCAAATCATCATCACTTTCGTAATCACGGACTAGTTCGGTATAGCGCGGTCCTTTTGCAGGGTTTAGTGGTACTACTACATGGAGTGATTTTCTTTCAAATGACATTGTCCTCTTTTTTCAAATTAATCACCCAGTTCATGTCGATAGCCAAATCGATTCCAAGGAGAGCGGGGTGGGGATTGCTGTCATCCACAATCTCTATCACTTCAAAATTGGCCAATGCGCTCGTGCCTTCGATATCGATTGTTAATCCCTGTGATCTCCCCATGGGGATAATCTTTTGCTGATTCACCATCCTGAATTGAATAGGAGACCACTGTAGCATAGGTCTCCCCATTTTCTCCCATGTTTGTTTGGGAAAAACATTCACGTCAGACCCTAGATCCAAAATTACTTGGTCCATTTCATATTCTCCTATTTGTGTGGTGAGTCTCATTTCCCTCCCTATTCTTGCCTTATGCTTACCAATCTTTCTGACCACACGTGGGCTGTCGGAGTATTACCAACACATTTATTGATCATCTCCTATAGCCCCTTGACGACCTTTCTATCTCGAAGTAGCTTCATACAGGTCTCCAAAAATTTAGTAAGCATGGAAGGGTACATTTCTTCAGACTGCTTATCCTGACTTCCTGAGGTAGAAGCCTTAGCAAATATTTTCTTTGCTTCCATGAAGGTTTCCTTTGCACACTCCAAATCAAATCCAACCTCCTTTTCCAGAGATTTGTGGACCCATTCACCTTCTTCACGCTTCTCTCCCTTGTCTTTTCCAGTGGTCATTCCACTTCGCAACATGATGTTCACATTAGGATCCTCTTCGTGGGGTTCAACCCTCATCATATGCAGATTCTGGGTAGGCTATTGAGGCTGTGCCCCCTTTTCATGTATCTTAGCTAATAATACAAGGAATTCTTCTGTTGCGTGGTCAAACAGAGTGCAATATCTGCACAACAGGTGCATAGGGTTTTTGTATTCTCACGCATAGTGTCCTGGTCCCCCTAGCTTTAGCAAATCACTTGTCCTCGAAATCTACCAGTTCCTCCTCCACCTCTGCCTTGTCCGCGCCCTTGAAATCCTCCTCGCGCTCCCCCAACGCCTTGATCTGGAGGCTGATTTTCTGCCTGCACCCTATATGCAAGCGTTCTATCCATAATTAGCTCATAGCTTCGACAATTTTTCTTGTCATGACCCACCGATTGACAGAAGTTGCAGAAGGGCTGTTGCGGTGTCTGTACAAATTTTTGCAGTAGGTGGCAATTGTCTATCACATGTTTCCTAGCCACCTAATAGATAGCATACCATAGTGTGGGCCCTATACTTGGCCTCGCTTGATCTTCTAGCCTTTGAGGCATTGACGCTCTTGCTGCAACATAATTCGCAAAGACTGGGCAATGATCTTTGTCATGCCCCTGGATTTTTCATTTCAGACACCAAACCTCTTCGCACACCTCTGGCCGAACCACTCTATCCTTCTTCAGACTTTGGAACTCTAGGAAAAGGTTCTGCAACTACGCGTGAATCTGCTGAACTCCAAATTATCATCTTGCATCGATGTCTCATGTAGTCTCATTGCAATCTCCAAGGCTTCCACCTGGGTCCCAATATTTTGCTGCGATAAAGCAACCCTCAGATGAGGCAAGAGCAAAGCCACAAACCATTTGCGGTGCTGCTCATCCGTAAGATTCATGTTGGCTTCATAGGTCGTGCATTTCAACCCCTAATCCAAATTCCACGGCGTCTCACCAGGCTCATCATGATCTCCTTGAATCCCACAATTGATTGAGCTTCAGACTTAGGCCTACCGAACTCCTTATTCAGCGTAGTCTGAATATTTGCTAATGAAGCCATTGGTTTATTAGTGTAGTAATTAATGTACCATGTCAGTGTGTGTTCCTGTAAAGCATGTTACTTTCTTCATCTGATCATTCATTATACCTTGAGCCTCCCATATGGCCTTCGCGACGAACCAAAACTGATCCGGGTCCTCTACCCCCGATCCCTTGAAAACAGGCAATTATACTGCATTCATCATATTGAATAGTGGTGGAGGTGGTGGCGGTGTGGGCAAAGGTGTATGTAGCGGAGGTGAAAATGGAGGTAGTGTGGGTGGATGGGGTATTTGCGGGAACCCTTGTCTTATAAATTGAACAATGCTCTGTGGAGAAGCCTGTGCTACTTCCTCGTCGTCACTCAGAGGAGGTCCAATCAGTGGGCTATATTCAGGGCCTATTTTCCCTCTGTCCCTGAAGATATTTCCACTTCGCGTAGCTCCAAAAATCAAGGTATCTACATAACCCGCTTTTCACACAAGAGCATCTTAATCCAAGTATTTAAAGACCTTAAATACTTACCTCGTGGTCCCTTGAAGAAGTGACGCTCTGCTTCACTGTAACTAACCAAAGTATCGATCGCGAATTTTGTCACAAATTCTCCTATGATACGATTGAGCCAGTGATGGACAACACGTGTGATCTTATCTTCCGTGGCTTCCAATCTACACACTAACTTCAGGGTCCACACTATCGGACTGTCAAGCCTCCACCTTCCTTGGCCATCTGCGAATTTAGTGACCCACTTATATAATTCAACCGGGAAGGAACAAAAGAATATTTCATGTATCTCTGTGTATAGATATCTGTCCAACCATTGTTCTTTCGTTAATTGCGGGCTCCTATTCTCTTGCGTTGTGAATTTGTGGATCTGTCTATCCAACCAGTCTTCAATTTCCTTCTTAGTTGGATTCCAGTGATGCGATATCACACATCTCTTTATGTAGATCCCCATCCTGACAACGTAACCATTTGTTGGCTTAGTGGGCCCTGACCTAGGTTTAGCATCAGTTAGCCAAGCAAATACCTACACTACTGGCCCTTTCGGCATCAATCCGCGGAGCGCGGACTGAAGTCTCACCTGAAGGAGTATGGGGGGATGTAGGAACCAAGTTTCTGCACCCAAAGATGGTAGTGATGTCGTTTTATACCTTAAACCCATGTTTGCGTAGATCGATAAACCTTTTTAGGCTTATTGATATACCGACTTCTAGACCTTTGTGAAGGTCTGCGATCGTCCTTCACAGATCCTAAACATGTGATTTATCTACTTATGCACTTCTGTAAATGTTCTTACCTCTATATTTACCCTTATCGACTTGAGAATCAGATAACTTCAACAGGAATTAAGATATTCTTCGCGTAAACAAATATTATAGCTTGCACTCATATAATAAAGCAAAACATATGGATTCGCACATCAATATAACATTAAATCATAAACCCAATATTCTTCATAACATAATCACATGCATTTATAACAGAAGTAAATAGATCAACACATGCAATTATAGAATAATCCTATTTATTAATGCTTCAGACCTTCTTTATAGACTCTAACTATCATACGCACACAGCTGCAGGAGTCCGCACACTCAGCTACAGAAGTCTACCCTAGGCCTCTACCCACATAGCTGCAAAGCCTCTCTCCTATGCCAAGATTCTTCGCTCTTAGCTCTTACTAACCCATTACATCAAAGTCCAATATCTAAACTTAACTAAAACTACCTTAGACTCTTCTAAGACTTCCCCTTTTATACAATCCCATGGTCTGTGGACCATGGGTAGATCTCCTAAAGCTGACATGTCTTACATAAAAGAAGGGTACAAACCCTTTATGACACTTTACATCTCCGTGCTCTGCGACCACAAAATGCGGAGAATTTACATTTTTACACAAAAAACATGGGCTTTCTAACTCAAAACTTGGGCTTTTAACCCCAAAAATGACCCTAGGGGACCTTGTCCCAACAACTGTAGTATAGTATGATGCATCATTTAAACATTTCAGCAGCATAAGAATCATCACCATTGATAAGAATCATTATGTACCAATGAATTTTAAAGAAAACATAATGCCAACAATGCATTATTAGAAGCATAGCAACCCCCTGAACCTGTGTCGACTGTTCACTGTCAGATATGATCATTGCATATGTCAGTAAGAATCATCAAGGAATCATAATCAACCAGTTATATGTTAAGTCATTAGCAACTTATGAGGGTCAAAAGTATTTCTAAATAACATCAACAGACTATAATCATTAATCAACAAGAAATAAAAGAAAATTGATAATTGAATAAACCATATCGGACCCCTTTTCCGAGTCTGTCCCATTGCTTCTTCATCAAACCAACATATACATGACTGTGTAGTTTCGAACTCGCGTATATACACAACTTGTCTTCATAAGCTTCGCGTATGAAAAGTGGAATACTGAAATTTCATTCTTTCAGTTCCCCCTGAGTCTGTTCTGACTATACCTTGTCCTAGACGTTCAGGCGACTGCCATTTACTTTGCCCGGGAAGGGTTCTCCATTAAGCTTGGCAAGCTGGACCGCTCCTCCATCTGTAACTTCTTTGACTACATAGGGTCCCAACCAATGCATTCAGAGCTTGCAAGGGAATTTCGCGAACTTGTTGTCATATAGTAATACTAGATCATTCTCTTTGAATGTGCGCACCTTCATATGGTGACCATGCCAAGCTTTCTCTCATTAATTCTGTACATGCTGATGGAATCTGGCCAAAAACCGTTCCTCCTCAAGTTCCTCTAGTTGCGCGAGCCATTCTTCTAAAGCCCCATGGTCTGCCATGCCTGTCATTGCTGTTATTCGCAAACTAGGTACAATGTATTCCATTGGCATTACAAATTCCATGCCGTAGACTAATCGGAAAGGTGTCTAGCCCATCAACTTCTTGCACGTGGTTCGGTATGCCCATAGTACAACAGGGATGCGCAAGTCCCAATCATTTCACTGCGCATTACATACCTTGGTCAACGTAGTCTCAAAAATCTTGTTGAATGCTTCGATGGTCCCATTTGCTTGCAGATGGTATGGCATACTCTGTTGATGATATATCTAGAATTCCTCAGCGAGTGCATTGATAGTCTCATTCAGAAAGTGCGTTCGACGGTCGCTCATTAGAATTTTGGGACATCCAAACTGTGTCAACACATTCTCGAACAAAAATTTCATAGTTGTAGTAGCCGTGTAGTCCTTAACCTGCTATGCTTCTGCCCATCGGGTCAAGTATTCTGTCACGGTGATGATATAGCGCGCCCATCTTCCCTTGAGGTGCGATAGGCCCCACAAAGTCGATCGCCCATTTTTTGAACGGTTGCAGCATCATCTATGGCTTGAGTGGCATTTCATCCCTTTGCGATGGTTTCCCAATCCGTTGACATACGTCGCAAGCCCGACAATACGCTTTTGAGTCTTGATGTAGAGTTGTCCACCATAGTCTAGCGCAAAGGATCTTCTATGTTGTGGCGCATCCCGCATAATGTCCTCCTGCAACCCCCCTATGTGCTTCAACAAGGATCTGTTCTCGCTCAAATTCAGGTACATATCTGCGTAATATTTCATCATTGCCCATTTTGTAGAGGTGCCCTGCAATAACAGTAAAGTCTACTACCCGTATCACCAGTTATTTCTTCTATTGAATAGAATATCCTTGTAGTGCAGTTCCTGTGGTTAAGAAGTGGATTATATCCTCAAAGTGGCCATCCGCGATGTGCACTACATAGAACTGTGCATCAGGTAGTCCCTCCTCTAAGTTTGTGGGCTCTTCACCGTTCTCAATTCGGGACAGGTGATCTGGGCCTGTGTTTAGACGTCCCCACTTTACGATGACTTCAAAATCATATTCCTGAAACAATAACAACCATCTACAAATGTGCCCCCCCAGCACAGGCTTATTGACTAAGTATTTTAACGCAAAATGATCAGTATACATCTTAAAGTGTCCCCCAAGTAGATAGTGGCAGTATTTTTGGAGTGCGTATACCATCTCCAACCCCTCACGCTCAGTGGTGGAGTAGTTCTTTTTAGCTTTGGACAATCCTTGGCTTGCAAATGCGATCGGGTGATCAATTCCTTCCGCTCCTTCCTTTGTGAGTACCGCGCCTAATGCGATACATGACGCATCAACATGCACATGAAATTTGATGTCCCATTTTGGAAAGACCAAAATGGGAGCTAAGGCCATCTTTTCTTTGAGAGTTTCCAAACTTTTGTTACATTCCTTATTCCAACAATAATTAGCATCCTTTATCAACAAATGTTCCATCGGTGCCGTGATCTATGCGTAGCTCTTGGTGAACTTTTGATAGTACCCAGTGTGTCCCAATGTGGCGTGCAACTGTTTGACACTTCGCAATGCTTGCAGATTGAGTATGACAACAATCTTCACTGGGTCTACCATCAGGCCTTGCTTGTAAACCACATGGTTGAGCAAGTTCCCGAAGGGGACAAGGAAAGTACACTTCTTTAGATTTAGCACAATCTGGTGCCATCAACAAGTATCCATCATTAATCATAAGCTCACGATATGCTTCTTGACTAGCCCAAAGACCGTCCAAACATCTAGATATACTTCTAAAAACTTATGTATGAATTCCTTGAATGCAGCTACCACGACGCACAAGAATATCGCTGACGCGTTCTTTAGTCCAAAGGGCACCACAGTGTATTGAAAATAGCCCCACTCGATTGCGAAAGTTGTTTTACTCCTATCCTCTGACGTAATCTTGATCTGGTGGTGCCCCGGAGAAATTATCTGTGAAGGAGTAAGCTTCCTGTCCACCCACATTTTCTAGTACTTTGTCTATAAATAGCATCGGGAATGGATCGTTAACACATGCATCATTGAGTTTCCTGAGATCCACACAGATGCAAATCTCTCCCTTTTGTTCTTTCTCCTGTACAACCATGGGACTTACCCAGTCAGATTCCTCCATTGGTTCAATTATTCCTACTGCAAGCATTTTTTCCAACTCTTTGTGGACCTTTGCTTTATATTTTTGATTCAATCAATAAGGTCGCTGCTTGACTGGCTTCACGTCCAGCTTCAGAGTTATCTTCATCATCCTTAGGTCACCAAGGATTCCTTTTAAATCTGTGATTTTAGTTGGGAATAAGTCTTGATATTCTCGAAGTAACTCAACGATCTTCTCCACTGTGGCATCATCCCAATAGTCCCCAAGCGTTGCATACTTTGGCTCCTCCTCCGTACCAACGTTCACCTATTTTGTTTTCAATGACGCGGTGATGTTGGGGTCCTCGATCGTTGGTCCTCGAACCTCGTGACTCCCCTCTGTTTCTGGAATATTGATGTTTCCGGGGTCGTCCTCATCATCTTCTATCTGCACATTGTAACATTCTAGGGCCTGGCTCAACTGACGTGACCAATCTAGCTGCGCTATTTCTTCTGGTTCCAGTGGTACTTTAAAAATGGCGTCCTTCACAACTTGCAGTGCATCATCAATAGTATCCATCCATTGGTCCACAAATAAGAATGTTAATAAAAACCCTTAGCGCAAGATATCCCATTCGCCCATATCATGTCGGAGTTCTGTTTCAGTATACCAGTTCCTTGGGATGACATCCAAGGTATGATAAAATAAGTGTACCCTCTCCAGCTGGGGCTCTTCTCCATAGGCCTGGGTCCATCTGGTGAGGTGCATGCGTGGGTCATCACGTCCATCGTATTTCTCAGTTATTCGTAGTTCCAGCTTCCCAAACCTTATCTGCATCATCCGCCTACAGCCGCGCCAACCTTCAAAGGTTCCTTCATGCGTCCCCCACCAACGCGCAGGCGTCACGTGCAATGCACATTTTCACACATCGAACCGATGGTGCTTTGGTACCGCGCATTCAAACTTGCTCAGGAATTCATCTACCACTGTTAGCCCATCATACATTAGCAGTTATCGATCCTAAGATTTTACGCAATACATCGACCTAGTCATGATGTTGTAGTTTAATGTTGGTACTCCGTTCAACTGATTATGCCACCACTCGTCTTCCTCATCAGAATCTGTAGTGTAGGACTCTGCACGCTCCCACAATATTCTTCCTTCTACTGTTGGATTGACCCAATCTTGATTTTGTGTAGTGATCTTATAGATACGATCTAGTTCATCATCACTTCCTTCATCGCGCACGGGTTCCGTGTAGCGTGCTCCTTCAATTGGGTCTAGCGGAATGACTCCTTCTCAAATATCATTTTCCACTTCTTTATATTAATGACCCCATTCATATATGTGGCCTAGTATATCCCTAACAACACAAGGTAAGGGCTATTGTCATCCACGATTTCTATTACCTGAAAGTCTGTTTGTGTACTCGCGCCTTCTATATCTATTGTGATTCCTTGTAGTCTCCCCATGGGCAGGATCTTCTGTTGGTTCGTCATCCGCAATTGAATAGGAGACCATTGTAGTGATAGCTTTCCCATGTGCTCCCAAGTCTATTTAGGTAGCACGTTTGCATTTGAGCCTAAGTCCAAGATAATTTGATCCATCTCATAGTCGCCAATCTACGCCATTAACTGCATCTCCCATCCAGTACGTGAACATGTTTCCCCAATTTTGGTACCATGCAGGGTTTACCTAACCCTATGCATCTAGTTATTAGCTCTTGTAGTCATTTAACCACCCTATTATTGCGAAGTAATTTCATGCATGTCTCTAAAAAGGTAGTTAGCATCGAGGGATCCCTTTCCGGCTTGGGTTGATCCTTACTACTTGGGGTAGAGACCTCTGCGAAGCTGTTCCTAGCTTTCAAATCTCTCTCCTTATGAACCCTTGCATTGTCCTTGGTTAATTTCCCCTTATACTCTCCTGTGGCTATGCCACTTCTGAGAATCATGTTCACGTTGGGGTCTTCCTCATGCGGTTCAACCCTCATCATTTGAACGTTCTGTGTCGCCGTAGGTTGCGCTGCCCTCTTCTCATGTATCTGTGCTATCAATGTGGGGCAATCTATCATTTCATGATCGAACTACTCACAGTAATGGCACGATATTTTGGTCGGGTTGGTACAATCCTACACATAGTGCCCTGGTCCTCCACAGTTATAGCAGCTTAGCTACCTGCGGCCCCTTCCTGGCCCCATTCCTCCCCATTCTCATCCTCGCCCCTGGAACCCACCATGTACCATCACTGTGGCTAGATCTTGACCTTGTACCTCAATCTACATCCTGTAGGCAGGTGTTCGATCCATCAAAAATTCATAACTTCGGCAGTCCCGTTCGTCGTGGCCCACCGATTTGCAAAAATTGCAAAAATAGCTGCTTGGGGGTCTGGGTAAACTTTTGTAGTAGGTGACAGTTGTCTGTGGTGTGCTTTCCTCCCACCCGACAAGTTGTGCACTAGAGTGAGGGCGTCATGCTTGGCCCTACCTGTGCCTCTGGTCGCAATGGCATTGGTCCCCCCTGCCAAATAATTCGAGAATATCAGACAATGATCCTTATCGTGACCCTGGCCTTTGCATTTCATGCACCACACTTCTTCATGTGCTTCTGGCCTGGGGACCTTCTCATGTTTCAAACTTTGCATCTCTAAGTAGAGGTTTTGTATTTGTGCGTGGATTTGCTGAACTCCCAACCCAGGATCTTGTATTGGAGTCTTATGCAACCTTATCACTATTTCTAATGCTTCCGCCTGGGTCAAGATCTTCTGCTGTAACAACCCCATCCTCAGATGCGATGTTAAAGAAGCCACAAACCACGCACGGTGCTACGCATCTGTTAACGTCATGTTAGCTTCTCGGATTGTGCTCTTCAGTCTCTGATCCAAATCCCAAGGGGTTTCACCGGGCAACATTACGATCTCATTGAACCCTATTATGGACCACGTCTCTGACTTTGGCTAGTTAAACTCTTTGTTGAATGATCTGGATCGCTGCTAGTTCCGCATTTGGGTGATCGCTTGAATACTTTATATACCACATCAACGCGCAGTCTTGTAGCACACTAACCAGAGTAGCATTTTTGATGTTACCGTCTGTAACGACTATGTACTAGATACTCTTGGTACACATCAACACAATATGTAGGCCACGTTTCATCAAATTTTGATACTAGACCCATCAATAACATTGAAGCTCAAAATCAATCACCACAACTGTAATACAACCACCAAATACAACTGCATCAACCAATCACTGAAACCCATAAACTCTGAAGCAAAACAAAATCAATTAATCTGAACAGTCAGATCACTATCACCAGAACACAGAGCTAAACCCATAACACTGTATCAACGAACAGAACCAACCGCAACCTCAAAAATCATATGTCAGAATGTATAAGCTACTTCAATGAGGACAATCTACATGTATACGCTACTTTCTATAACCCAACCTACGCATACCTCTAAAGATACTGAATCATAAAACTTCTGAACCAAAACTGTACTACCTAAAGACATTATGAAGATATACTGTCATATTACAAAGTTCTAAATAGATAGCAACAAAGATCACCATTCTTACTTAATCAATCAATCAGCTAGACTCAATCTCCTTATACAATCAATTTTGCTTCAGATCTAATGAAGACATCATTGACAAACAATAGAAAAAAACAACACTGATAAGATAGATCAGGCATTTTTGAACAACATGGCCTTCCTCTACGTACACTACTTGGAAGTTCCAAACCCGCATGTATATGCGCCTTCACAAAGGCAAACCTGCATATAGATATGCAAATAATGACTTATAACTTCGTATCTTTTCAAGACTTTAGATATACCTATATCATAACATTTAAAGGATAAAACATGTGTTAGTTTTCAAATCTAACCTATCCATTATTAGATCATACAATGATAAGTCATTCCAGGTCTCATGATCCTGATCCAATATTAATGCATAATTATTTCATATCTATTAGATCTCATCCATCATTAAGAACTCATGTGCATACTTAGTTCAAATCAAGCAAAGCATCAATAACCCATAACATGCATATTTGCTTTTGATCTAAGTCTTCATAATATTTTGAACAAGACCAAGGACTCTTCAACAGTGGGAGCTACAACCCCCGAGCTCTTGTACTGGATGATATGTTTACTAGTACGTAGGTGCCAATCTACGGAAGGCTACAACCTTCACTCCTTCTCCAGCTGCTACTGGAAGGGAGATCCAACCCCCTAGTTCTTGTATTGGCTGATATGTTTACTAGTATGTAGGCACTGGCCTATAGAAGGCTACAACCTTCACTCCTTCTCCAGGTGCTACTAAAATGGAGCTCCAACCCCCTAGCTCTTATACTGGCTGATGTGTTTACCAGTACGTAGGCGTCGGCCTACAGAAGGCTACCACCTTCACTTTTCCTCCAAGGACCACATTTCATAATTTTTTAGACTGGATACTCTTGGTACACATCAACACAATATGTAGGCCACGTTTCATCAAATTTTGATACTAGACCCATCAGTAACATTGAAGCTCAAAATCAATCACCACAACTGTAATACAACCATCAAATACAACTGCATCAACCAATCACTGAAACCCATAAACTATGAAGCAAAACAAAATCAAATAATCTGAAAAGTCAGATCACTGTCACTAGAACACAGAGCTGAACCCATAACACTGTATCAATGAACAGAACCAACCGCAACCTCAAAAATCATATGTCAGAATGTATAAGCTACTTCAATGAGGAAAATCTACATGTATACGCTACTTTCTGTAACTCGACTTGTGTATACCTCTAAAGATACTGAATCATAAAACTTCTGAACCAAAAATGTACTACCTAAAGACATTATGAAGATATACTGTCATATTACAAAGTTCTAAATAGATAGCAACAAAGATCACCATTCTTACTTAATCAATCAGTCAGCTAGACTCAATCTCCTTATACAATCAATTTTGGTTTAGCTCTAATGAAGACATCATTGACAAACAATAGTAAACAACAACATTGATAAGATAGATCAAGCATCTTTGAACAAAATGCCCTTCCTCTACGCACACTACTTGGAAGTGCCGAACCCGCATGTATATGCACCTTCACAGAGGCAAACCTGCATATAGATCTGCAAATAATGACTTATAACTTCGTATCATTTCAAGACTTTAGATATAACTATATCATAACATTTAAAGGATAAAGCATGTGTTAGTTTTCAAATCTAACTTATCCATTATTAGATCATACAATGATAAGTCATTTCAGGTCTCATGATCTTGATCCAATATTAATGCATAATTATTTCATATCTATTAGATCTCATCCATCATTAAGTACTCATGTGCATACTTAGTTCAAATCAAGCAAAGCATCAATAACCCATAACATGCATATTTGCTTTTGATCTAAGTCTTCATAATATTTAGAATAGGACCAAGGACTCTTCAACAGTGGGAGCTACAACCCCCGAGCTCTTGTACTGGCTGATATTTTTACTAGTACATAGGTGCCAACCTACGGAAGGCTACAACCTTCACTCATTCTCCAGCTGCTACTGGAAGGGAGCTCCAACCCCCTAGCTATTGTATTGGCTGATATGTTTACTAGTATGTAGGCGCTGGCCTATAGAAGGCTACAACCTTCACTCCTTCTCCAGGTGCTACTAAAATGGAGATCCAACCCCCTAGCTCTTATACTGGATGATATGTTTACCAGTACGTAGGTGTCGGCCTACAGAACGCTACCACCTTCACTTTTCCTCCAAGGACCACATTTCATAAATTTTCAGACTGGATACTCTTGGTACATATCAACACAATATGTAGGCCACGTTTCATCAAATTTTGATACTAGACCCACCAGTAACATTGAAGCTCAAAATCAATCACCACAACTGTAATACAACCATCAAATACAATTGCATCAACCAATCACTGAAACCCATAAACTCTGAAGCAAAACAAAATCAATTAATCTGAACAATCAGATCACTGTCACCAGAACACAGAGCTGAACCCATAACACTGTATCAATGAATAGAACCAACCGCAACCTCAAAAATCATATGTCAGAATGTATAAGCTACTTCAATGAGGACAATCTACATGTATACGCTACCTTCTGTAACCCAGCCTGCGTATACCTCTAAAGATACTGAATCATAAAACTTCTGAACCAAAACTGTACTACCTAAAGACATTATGAAGATATACTGTCATATTAAAAATTTCTAAATAGATAGCAACAAAGATCACCATTCTTACTTAATCAATCAGTCAGCTAGACTCAATCTCCTTATACAATCAATTTTGCTTCAGATCTAATGAAGACATCATTGACAAACAATAGAAAAGAACAACACTGATAAGATAGATCAGGCATTTTTGAATAACATGCCCTTCCTCTACGCACACTACTTGGAAGTGCCGAACCCGCATGTATATGCGCCTTCACAAAGGCAAACCTGCATATAGATATGCAAATAATGACTTATAACTTCGTATCTTTTCAAGACTTTAGATATACCTATATCATAGCATTTAAAGGATAAAACATGTGTTAGTTTTCAAATCTAACCTATCCATTATTAGATCATACAATGATAACTCATTTCAGGTCTCATGATCCTGATCCAACATTAATGCATAATTATTTCATATCTATTAGATCTCATCCATCATTAAGCACTCATGTGCATACTTAGTTCAAATCAGGCAAAGCATCAATAACCCATAACATGCATATTTGCTTTTGATCTAAGTCTTCATAATATTTTGAACAGGACCAAGGACTCTTCAACCATTTTGAATGAGAAGGCTATTAGTGACATAGTACAAGCATAAGAAAATGCAAATGATTTATCTGGGACGAAAAGGAAGCATGTGAATGAATGGAGTGATTGTTCTTCAACCCATTCCAACAACACTAGCCTTTTCTAGTGCTATGTCTCTGCATAAAAATGGTCAACCTTTTCTAATGATCTATCTATGAATGAAAATAGCCAAATTCTTGAGGCAACCAAATTTTATATGAATTAAGATAAACCATGTTCCAACGGGAATAATAAATTTTTAAACAGGTTGCGGAATTGGACTTGAATTCCAATGGTTATACCACTGTATGCTCCAAGGAATGGGGGCTTGATATGTTTGGTTTTGGGTGGAGCATATGAGTCTTTGGCACATTTGAGTACTTAGTAGTTGCATTCATGAATGAGGATCAGGGCCAATGGCCATTGTATTATGGATTTATACATTGCTTAGAGATGAGAAATCATTCCGTCTTTTTCCCTTGAGTTTTAACCCCGATCAAGTCCTCTACTAGCGTATAAATTTTTATCACCAAAAAAATGATCGTCTAGCCTAATTTACTAGATGGATCGAAGTACACCATGTAAAGCCAATTTTACCATAGTAAAATTGCTTTCACTATGAGAAATTACTTAATAAACAACCTTTGTTAAGTAATTTATAGTTAAACCCATGAAGAATAATTAAACAAATCACTATTTATTTGATTTTCTTCTAGGAATAATTAATTAAACCATTGTTCAATTATTATTCCTTGTCATATTTGACCCAATCATGAAAGATAAATAGATAAATCATTAATCATCATATTTTTCTCTATGAATAATTAATTAATGACTAATTAATTATTATTCTTTGTCAAATTTGACTAAATCCCTTAGGACTAATTAAATAAATCCTTATTAATTTATTATTCCTTAACTAATTCCTTGAGATGATAAATAAATCATTGATTTATTTATTATTTCTAAATAATTTTTTTAAATACTGTTTCCCTCCTAAACAAACATAATAAAATATTCCAGGTGGTTATTCCAAGAATTAGATCAATAATATTTTATTATTGCTCATTATTCAAGGATAACTCAATATTTTGTTATAGATAGAAGGGTTTTCCATTCATTATTCACTTTTGATTATTTTCATTGTTGCACTCACTATTGTAACTTTGATTATTTTCATTGTCGCACACCATATTTTTGCGGGTTTACATAGAGGAGAGAAACTCTACACAAACTGATGACGTTTGAGGATAGCCAAGAACCCATCCCATGGAGGGGGACTGGTAACATCTATTTGTTCCCTTCATAGGTGTTATAATAAAATTATTATTTACATATCTGGTTTCCATTGGATGATTGGAGTTATTAATCTTTCTTTTTGCTGTTTAACTATGATTGTGACATAGATCTGAACTTTGGCAGGTTTTGTTTCTATCAGTCGCTGCAGATCTACAATTTTTTGCAACCATTTATATTGTTGAGTTTGTTTGTCATCCACAATCTTAAGTGGGTTCTTTTCGTACATATTTGAGAATAAAAAAACTACAACAAAATTGGTGACTCCATTGGGTTTTATACATTGGATCCAAAAATCTGAGTGACCTTAAATTTTCATCTTAGGGTTTCTTATTTTTTCAATTTTATTAATGTTTCCTAGTTTTTTAACTCTATATTTGTTAAATTTCTGACTTCCGCAAGCTGTAAGAGCCTTCTCCTTTCACCTAAGTACATGAAACATAGCCTTCTTGCCTTAACACTAGCCCAAAATGGTCTCTATCTTGACTTTTCGTTATCAACTACTACTTCTAGACTCGCTATGACTCAAATATATATCCTTCTCAATATAATACCATGGTCTGTGGACCATGGGTGAGTCTCAAAACTGACTTATCTACTTATTTAAACAAGGGGCTAAAACCCCTTTGACTCCTATCTATTTGCACACTCCGCATCCACATTTCATGGAGACTTTACATCTTTTACAAAAACTTATACAAAATTTGGGTTAACTAACCCCAAAACTGACCATATCCCAATAGGTCCCCAACACAAAGATCGTGACTCGCCCTCAAGCCATTCAACCATTGCTTCAATCTTGCCACGTATACCACCAAGTTCAACCTGTAGCATTGCAACTTCAATAACGCTTTGCGCCGCAACCTACTACACTTCTTCAACCAATTTCTCTATTGTTGGGCCCTCCATTGCTAGGCACATTGTCCTTTGTGTATGATGTAGCACCTTTAGCTTCTCTTGGAGTGACAGAGTAAGCTGACAAGCTTCATCTAGCCACAGTTGTAATCTATCCTTTAGAAGGGCATCTTTCCTCTGCAATCTTTCCACTTGTGCTTGCAACTACTTTCCTTCCTATAACTTTTCTAGGTGTTACATTGGTGCCAACATGTGCACAATCACTCGAACCTTATCATACTTCTGCTGTGTCTCACGGCCATCAGTGGTCAAATTCTGCAAGTTCGGGTCCTCCTACATATTTTTCCATAATTCCATTGCTGCATCGAACATCATGGCATAGTCAGTAACTGTGGTATCCAAGTGCTCATATTTTCCTTGATTTCTACTCCGTGCTGCTCCCGAACCTCTGGCAGAGTCGTTGGTTGCAAATTCAACTACAACTTTGATATCTTGATTTTGAAATCAAAGGTAACTTCATTTTTCGATGGATTAACATGTCTATTATCAGGATGGGCTCCCTAAGCCATAAGCACTCGTCATACACTAACACGAGGAGTTGGTACACGCACACTATGTTGATAGTTGATCGATGATAATGCAGAACACAGAGCATGTGCAACAACCCAACCTGCTCCACGCCACTAAGCCACTTCATGGGCTCTAACCATGTAACCTCGGTCACCTCATAGTATATTTTGGTCATATACTTCTTAGTCGCCAAATGTGGGAACCTCTTGTGGTCCGTGAGGTCCCAATCCTCCATTTTCAGAATGGGAATGCGCATTAGGGCCGCGCCTTCAAATTCCACCTGTTCAGGAAACATGGGAGTCGACTCCATGAATTTCTTGGAATTTGGGTCCTTGGTAACCTTTATTTTACCCTTCCACGGAGGGATATACGCCGGGAGCCATGTGATGGGCTCGACCTCCTCCGCATTTAACTCCTCCACACCTTGATATTCCTCCTCTGCCAGATCAACCACTTTCTTTGACATTTTTCTTTTTTCTCATTTTGGCGCACTTCGGGGGTCTTCCTCAGTGGCTGTCTCACCCACATCAACTTCTTCTGCTTCTCCTTTGTGGCTGATTACTTCTCTCTAGCGGTGAATTGCTTCAGCCTTGGCAACCTCAGCGTGGTAAGCACAGGGGTTGTAGCTTCCATACATGAAATCTCAGGGCCCAACGCGTCAGACGCTGCAGCTTCAGAACATATGGCTTTGGTGGGGTTTGTAGCAGTCATTTGTTCTATGAATATCTCTCAGGATTTTGTTGTGTAATTTGCAAATGAGGGGCACATCACAAACTCCTCCCAGAATTGACGATTCGTAAGCTTCAGACAACAAAGCACCCAGACAACTCTCAAAATGCAAAGTGTTCTTCGTTGGACCAACTCTCGTAATTTATAGGAAGTTTTGAATTCAAATTCGACCATTCCCCCCAAATTCTGATAATAAATGCATCTTTGGCGGCAGATCTCTAAATATTTTTGCATAAATAATGCCTACCCACTCCTCTTCACTGATTGTTTGCCTTCAAATCATGAATATTAACCTCAACAGCTACTTTTGGACCCACATGCGCAGCACCAACCTCCATGGCGCAACCTATCTAGCACATCTTCACCTGGCGCACCCTTGTCATCCGTCGCACAACCTCTCCAAGACGTTCTTCAGCTAGTCAGGTAGCGTAGTTTATAGTCCCGCAATCCCTTGCAACTGCTTGGATTACTAAGACTATCCTACGTCGATATAATCATCGTGTAGGGGTAGGATCCCCTATGTACAACTTCAGCCTACTTCTGTTCACTTTTTCAGGGAATGGTTCTTGTTGGGCAACTGATCCCCCCATAGTGGGTTTTTGGGGCTTGTAGCCAGAATTTTGGTCAAATATAATGTAAGAACCCGCAAAATGCGGGCGCGGAGCATGAGAGTCTAGGGTTGTCCACCCTAAACTATTGTAATATAATATAGAGTGTGTCGGCCTACCCATGGTCTGCGGACCATGGGAATGTATAAATAGAGCGAGGCTCTAAGTGTAGAAGGGAGGTGTTGAGGGTTTATCTTAAGTAATATGGGTTTTTGAATGCGATATTTGCTCTAAGTCTATAAGTTCGAGTCCTAGGTCATAGTAGTAGGAAGAGGCTTTGGAGCTATGTGAGCAAAGGCCTGGAAGAGTATGTAGCTGTGTGCGTGGACCCCTGCAGCTGAGTGCGCAGGGCGGAGTTGGGATTGTAACAAAACATAACTTTAATAAAAAGCTAATTTGATTATGGAATATTGCATCTATTCATAGATCTGTATGTTTATGCTTCTGTTATAGTCTTATGAATCTTTTTACAGTTTATGATTACGCGCACTTATTATGAATGTCTAATGATTGATAAGAATATTGGGCCCACAAAATGAAGTTAAGATCTATAATAATAATGTAGTAAGAATAAGGGATCTAGACCACGCCTCTTCGCGCTCTTCATAGAGCTACACGAAGGTTAGACAGCTGCGCATAGTAGCACAAGATTGATTCGCGAACTTCCCAACCTTCATCAAGACATCCCTAGGGTGTGGAACCCTGGTTCTAGCACCCTCCCATACTACCTCAGGTGAGACCTCAGTCTGCGCTCCGCAGACTGTTGTCGAAAGCGCTGGTATTTTTGGGATTTGTTTGGCTAAATAACTTTTGAACCTAGGTTAGGCCCCAATAAGCCAACAAATGGTTCCATTGCCAGGACTGGGATCTACCTAAGGGATGTCTGATGTCGAAACGTTGGAACCCTACAAAGAAGGAAATTGAATATTGGTTGGATCAGAAGCTTCACGAGTTCGTGACATAGGAAAATAGAACTCTGCAGATGTCTGAGAAGAGGTGGCTGGATCACTACGTATATACGGAAATCTATGAGATCTTCTTCACGTCCTTAACTTTAGAGCTATATGATTGGAACGCGAAGTTAGCTGAGAGCGAGGGAAGGTGCAAGCTCGATCAACCGATAGTGTGGACTTTGAAATTAGTGCGCAGACTAGAGGCATTAGAAGATAAGATTGCGCGGGTCATGGACCATTGGATCGACTAGATAATAGGGGGTTTATCACTGAGTTCGCGATAGATACAACCGTGAGCTATAGCAAAGTCGAACGACGTTTTCTCAAGGGACCGCGAGGTAGGTACATCAAATCCCTAAATGCCTAGATTAAGATGCTGTTATGTGAAAAGCGGGTTATGCGAATACATTAATTATTGGAACGATGCAGAGTGGAAAGATCTACAAAGTGATCGAAGGGTTAGGCAACAGTCCTTTAATTTCACCTCTGCGAGTGAGGGGAAGAGTGCGCTCGGTTTTCCCCGAGACGTGTGGTCAGTTTGATAAGGCAGCACATTCCATAGTTATCACCTCCACTTACTCCTTCACCCGTTTCACCTATTTCACCTCCATATTCACCCACCCCACCTCCACCACCCCCACAGTTTAGCATGGTGAGCGTGATCAAGCTACCCATATTCAGAGGAGTAGGGAATGAGGATTTGAACCAGTTCTGGTTCATGGTAAGAGAAGTGTGGGAAGCACAAGGGGTCGCGGATGACAACATTAAGAAGGCCATATTGGTAAACTCACTGCAGGATCATGCCCTGACATGGTATATCAAGCACTCAAATGATCACCCAAATGCAGGAATAACGGAGATCCAGAATGTGCTGAACAGAGAATTTAGCTGGTCGAAATTAGAGACATAGTCAATCATCAGATTTAAATAGACCGAGATGCTTCTAGGTGAGACCCCCAGGGATCTGGATCAGAGACTGAAGAG
This sequence comes from Pinus taeda, assembly GCA_000404065.3. NCBI lineage: Eukaryota > Viridiplantae > Streptophyta > Pinopsida > Pinales > Pinaceae > Pinus > Pinus taeda. The sequence continues at coordinate 4,814 of APFE030456406.1, read as the reverse complement.
TACGATCTGCGAGGCTAATATGATGCTAACAGATGTGCAACACCACTCATGGTTTGTGGCGTCTTTGACACCATACCTGAGGACAACGCCGTCACAGTAGAAGCTTTTAACCTAGGCAGAATCATTGGAAATGGCAATGAGGTTGCATGAAACATCGATACAAGATCTGGGATTGGGAGTCCAACAAATCCATGTGCAACTACAAAATCTATGCTTGGAGATGCAGAGTTTGAAGAAAGATAGGGCGCCGCGTCCAGAGGCGCGTGAAGAAGTGTGGTGCATAAAATGTAAAGGCTAGGGTCACCACAAGGATCACTGTCTAGTATTTGCGAACTACTTGGCAGGAGGGGGACCAATGTTGTTGAGACCAGAGGCACATGCAGTGCCAAGTGCGGCACCCGCACTTTGGTGCATGATCTGTCAGGTGGGAGGAAAGCACATGACAGATAATTTCCATTTGCTGTAGAAGTATACACATACTCCCCAACAGTTGTTTTTCATTTTTTGTAGATCGGTGGGCCATGACGCGCATACTTGTCGCAGCTACGAGTTAATGATGGAGCTGACCCCAACACATAGAATGAAGATGGAAACGTGAGGCCTTGACCAAGCCACAGGGATGGCACACGTTGGATTTCAAGGGCGAGGTCCAGGACGAGGAGGAATGGGTCCAAGAAGGGGCCGTGGATAGCTAATCAGTTACAATTACGGAGGACCAGGGCACTACGCTCGCGATTGTACCAATCCAACGAGACTATCTTGTTCATACTGTTAGTGTCAGTCTTGTCATACTGCCATCAGTGATAAAAATCTTCTCTTTTGCATTTGCATAATAGGAGTCCAATACTGTAAATTTTCATCACTCCAATAGGTCATGGATCCACTAATGGTTGAGGTCACTTCAATTTTCCCTCATGAAATATACTTGCTGATCCTTTTTTCTATAGTCTTCAGTCATGGTTCATTTTCATTCTACAGTTTCATTTCATTAGGTCATAGGGTTTGGTCCCATTAGGTTTTAGGGTTTCCACATGGTCAAATTTAATGGTTAAATCCCAATAAATACAAACAAAGACATGAGGATGCCAAATAAACTCAAGCATAGTATTTGGAATGTCAAAAGTTATTCTTTTAAAGCTTAATGTAATTTTCACCTCAAAACATGTTTTGAGGTGAAAACAGAGTATTTTGTTTTTTTTATTGTCATTTCTTATGTAATTTCATGTTCCTATATGTAATATTGGTTCCCAGCTGCTCTTAAGCATCAATCCATACTGCCTAGCTACAAACACTGCAAAAAATCAAGTCAACATGAGCTAATCCACTCGCAAAAGCAAAAGTGAAACAAGCATTAAAAACAGGGTTTTCAAAAAGGCAAAGAACATTGGAAAAGTGGGTTTTCAAAAAGTAAAAATAAAAATGGTGCCCATATAAACACTCTCTTCCTACTTTTATTTCATTATGTCATATTGCAAGTCAAAGAAGCTGAAGGAGAGAAGAGAGAAACGATTTTCAAGTGGTTTTGAGAAAAACAAAGGCGACGTTGTGCGTAGAAAAATGGCACTGTGCTTCTGGAATATTTTTCCCGGTGTTGTGCATAGGGAGGAAGGCGTTACCCGTAGGGAAGTTTTTGACAGTGAAAATTTGAACAGGCGCTACATGTTGGAGCCAACACTGCGCTTCTGAGCAAGTGCATTGTGTGTAGGGTAGCAAGCCACCAAAACTCTTCAAACTTCAAATTTTCACCTAATTGCCTCTAAATCCACCTTTTACAAGTAAGTGCTCTCTCTTCACTCAATGTTTAGCTTGAACATTTGATATTTTGGACATCTCCTCCACTCCTATTATCAAACCCTAATTTTCCTCTATAAACCCTATTTAGTTTGTTTTTCCATTGCCTAGCATTATAACTAAAACCCTTTACCCATCATTCCCTTCACCCTCATCTATGTTCCATCATCCATCCCTCATTCCCAAAAACCATCCCCTCACTCTCATGGTTTATGATCTATCCATAACTACATAAATTCACTCAAACTCATCCCTACAAACCCTATAGCATACTACTCATCCCCATTTATATTGTCTAAAATTTGTGCAATTAAGAAACTGGCTAAACATGGATAGAGGTGACTATGAATATGATGAGGAGAATACAAAAAGTGATAGTTTAGTTGAGAGGAGCAGGCAACATAGAAAGCCTCATGAGGGAGGTAAAATCACCAGAGAAGAGCCAACTAACCTAAGAGAACCATAGGCCTCTCCATTAGCAGTTTCATGTTTTAGACACCATGGATGTTATGAATTCTGTGAGCTAGTGGAGAGAGTTCATTTTCGTCATGAATTGGATAGACTCTTTGTAGCTCACCTGCAAGATAACAAAGTGACTCTTGATGGGGTGACTTTCACAGTGTCACCATCAACCATTTCATAGGCCACTAGGATTCCAAAGGTTGGTGAAAAGTGGTATAAGGCTCAAGACCTTGATGAGCATTATTATGAGCCCTGCATTAAGCCTCAGTATAGAAGTCAGGTGAAGAGGCCTTTCCCCTTCAAAGTTTTGGAGAACAAGTATGTCCCCTTGATGAGGATCATCATCAAATATTTCACCTGTGAAGGTAGATTTTCCAGGTTGTACACTTACCATATAAAGCTCCTCATGCACTTTACAAGGGTGAAAATGTTGAAACTCCCATACTTTTTGTTTAGAAACATTGATAAGATGGCTTACCTTGTGCAGAAGAAGCCATACCCTCAGTAGATGAACAACATATATCACTACTCCTTGATCAAAATTATTGTTCTTCATCATCTCAATCTTTGTAACATCCCTTGGGAGACTTTCATTGCTCATGACATGTTTAGGGTACCCCAAATTCCTCCATCCATAGTTCAAGAAATAGGTGGGCCTTCTAGTCATGTGGAAACAGGAGAAGAAATAAGGAGACAAAAATTTCTGAGGTGCTAGTATACTTGACATATCAAAGAGGTACAAGGAAGTTATTTGCTGCTGCTAGACAAGTGTTTTCTTCGCAAGATGTGGAAGGGACCTTGCCTTCTTCATCAGTTCATAGGAAAATGTTATCTCCACACGGTGTGGAAGGGGATTTTCCGTCTACATCAAGAAAATAGTTACAGGTTGAGTAGCTGAACAAATGGAAGGAAAAGGTATAGGAGTAAGACTGGGATGATGAGCAAGAAAGAGATTTTGATCTAGCGAAGCATGATGAGTTTGAGCAGCATGATACTCAGACCATTGATTTATAGACTCAGGATTAAGAAACCATCAAAGACATCATCATACAGGAAAGGGAAGCTCAAATACAAGCTTTGGTGGATAACTTAGAGAGAGCCAAGTTTATCATCACCTACTTGGAATAGGAGAACAAACAATTAAGTGATAACCAAGTATGGGGGTTTACGCAGTGCATTATATTAGATATCATTTTGGGATTCAACTGCGTTAAGTCAGTCATTCACGTATGACCATTTCCATGAGAGGTAGTCGTAACTGACTAATTTCTCATGATTTTTTGAATAGTTCACTTAGCACTCATTGCGTCGGGTGATGCTCACAGGGGTGAAGAAGTTGGATTGAAACTAGTGAAAAGTGGAGAACGAATCACATAGCATCAATCATCACTTTCAGGGCTTGCACACGGTAACCAGGACTTCCCAGGAGGTCACCCATCCCAGATCTCCTCTGGCTCAAGCGCGCTTAACTGTGGAGTT
>APFE030456401.1:0-14634 GCA_000404065.3 Pinus taeda | reverse complement strand
TACTCTACTCTACTCTAGCCTACTTAAGCCTAGCCTAGCCTAGATCCTAGGCTAGCCTAGCCTACTCTACTCTACTCTACTCTACTCTAATCTAGCCAAGCCTAGCCTAGCCTATCCTATCCTACTCTACTCTAGCCTAGCCTACTCTACGCTACTCTACTCTACTCTATTCTAGCCTAGCCTACTCTACTCTACTCTACTCTACTCTACTCTAGCCTACTCTATTATAGCCTATCTAGCCTACCCTACTCTACTCTATCCTACTCTACTCTACTCTAGCCTAGCCTACTCTACTCTAGCCTAGCCTAGCCTATCCTAGCCTATCCTACTATACTCTAGCCTAGCCTACTCTACTCTACTCTACTCTACTCTACTCTATCCTAACCTACTCTACTCTACTCTATGCTAGCCTAGCCTATCCTACTCTACTCTACTCTACTCTAGCCTAGTCTAGCCTAGCCTAGCATAACCTATATCTTAGGCTAGACTAGCCTAGCCTACTTTACTCTACTCTACCCTAGCCTGCTCTAGCCTAGCCTACTCTACTCTACTCTACTCTAGCCTACTCTACTCTACTCTAGCCTATCGTAGCATAGCCTAGCCTAGCATACTCTACTATGCTCTACTCTACTCTACTCTAGCGTAGCCTACTCTATTCTACTCTACTTTAGCTTACTCTAGCTTAGCCTATATGATCTTTTCCTAGCCTAGCCTAGCCTACTCTACTTTAGCCTAGCCTACTCTACTCTACTCTACTATCCTCTACTCTACTCTACTCTACTCTAGCCTAGCCTAGCCTACTCTACTCTACTCTACTCTACTCTCATCTACTCTATTCTAGCCTAGCGTAGCATACCGTACCGTACCGTACCGTACCCTAGCACTCTAAAATATAAAAGTGTAATTGTATGAAGTAAAAGCATAGTTCAAATTCATTTGGAAATAACTAGTTATCTCAATTAAGTAGTTAGATAAATTAATTTTTTATTACATATAAATGAAAAGCCTAAAATATAAATAGAATTTAAAGCCTCAACACTCTTTCAATAATTTTATAAAATCCCCTTTTATGTTTATTTATTTATTGTTGAATTTAAATTTAGAATATTTTCTAAATTAAATTTTTTTTATTGAGAAATATTTTTTCCATGAAATATTTTGAAATTAGATAATAAAAAATATAGTAAATCTTTTGGCTCCAAATTTATAAAAACACAATCATGTACGTAAAATATCAAAACACAAACATAAAGTCATAAGATTAAAATTAAAATGCCATTTACTCTTTAGATTCACTCTATAAACTTACACACAAAAGCTATTCATAGTGAAAGCGTGTCGTCTACTTTACATTTCCATACATTTCCATTCTCAACGAAGAACATTAAAAATTTATTTACATCAATAGCAATTGCTTTGCATGTATATATCACACTCCAACATGATAAATATGCAGTTCTGATCTCTTTGGATCATCCCTTGTGTATCACTAGTAAAACTAACACATAAAGAAATGTTGTAGAACCTATAACATCAAATAAGTTTCATAAAACTAAGTTAAAATAGGCTTCATTACTAGTAATAAATGCATAAAATACTCTCATTTCAAAGTGACAAAAAAAATTATTAAAATTAAATTCGAAGAATATTCTTCTCAAAGAAAATTTTGATTGAAGTGATCATCATTTAACCTAACATTTCTTTTTCCAATGAGCCTGAAAAGACCAGGAGTCCTCTACCGAAGTGGAGGAATTGTGTTTTTCAATGAAGGGAAACTCTTCTTTTTCCAATGAGCCTGAAAAGACCAGGAGTCCTCTACTGAAGTGGAGGAATTGCGTTTTTCAATGAAGGGAAACCTAGCAGCTTGAAAAAACCAGGATTTCTCTACTGAAGTGGATGAATTGTCCGAATAGCCAAAAGTGATTGGAATTTAGGTAAAAAAATTTAAAAAAATCTTGTAGAAGTAGTGTTTGAGTCTAGGCAAAAAAATTTCAAAACTTCTTGTAGAAATAGTGTTTGAATTGTGTTTTTATAGTGGAAATAGATTCAACACCATCTAAGACACTTAAAATTTTAATGTTAAACAACTATAACTTAGATTTACAAAAGTACTTTCCATATTTTCTTTAACTGGAATTTCCATCACTTTCAAACCATTCCTCCAGCTAGTTAGACTATGGCAAAGGACCACAACAAACAATAGATTACTAATTTTGGTTAGTTTTATACCGTATTTTCTGAACGTCGATTACATTTGAAAAGTCTAGGATTTCAATCAGTCGGCCCCATCGAGTGCCTCATGTCCTTGTCCTCTACGTTTGCAAGATCGCGAGTTCGAACCCTGCATGGAGCTCTGAGGTCAAATTCGCAATCAGTGTGCGGGAAGAGTTCTACGAGCAGTAGGTTTATGAACTATGTAGTGAAGTTATGAAGGACAAGCTTTACAGATTAGATTAGATGGGCACGCAGAGGCAATGAGCTCATTGCAGATATGCGCATCTTGCTGGGGCCTTGAGGCATTTGGTGTATCTTCAAAAATATGTTGCAATGCTTTGAGCACAGAATGGGAGGAACGCAACGTTCACAGAGACGTGAAGGCGAGCAATATGTTGGTGGATGCAAGGCTCAATGAAGGTGAGCAATATGTTGGTCAGTGCGAACCTCAATGGCCGACGTGGGGACTTCAGCCTCGCTCGCCTATACGAGCACAGGAAAAATCCTCAGACAGACAAGCTCGTAAACGCTTCAAGGTGCCTTACATCTAAGCTGAGCGCGCCATAAAGGAAACCACGAACCACGATGTGTGCAACTATGTTGCTCTGCTTTTGGAAGGAGGCCCGCTGAGGCCAATCAGTGTTTAGAAGAGCATGATTTTGTAGAAACGGGTTTGGGGATTTGAAGAGGACGGGATCATTTTGGAGACCGTGGATCGGAGGCTTCCTGTTGAATATGTGGTCAATGAGATGGAAACTGTGTTCAAGTTGGGTAACTTTTAACGACCTACCTCCAAGTTTGAAGTAAGGTGACAGATGGCCAAGGGCATTCTCTAAAAGAGTGATTTATTTCGCAACACATAGCGTAACTACTAGACGCTAGATCTTTTAAGAAAAAAGAAGCTAGAACCAAATTTCAATGACATGTTCATTAACATCTTGAAGGTCTTGCTATCTATGATGTTTGAGTTGCACATCATGATAGGAAGGCTATTGTAATGGTTGGAGGGTGCACGAGCTCGCTGCTGCACTTTTTGGTTAAAGCATAAAATGAATATGTTTTCTTTGTTAGGTTAAAATGAAATTTCTACAACTAAAACAAAAATCATTTTGGACATGTCTACATATGAGAAAATACTCCATGAAATGGACACAAGATTTGAAGAAAAGGAAGTTGTTCAATGCAGTTTACACAAAGATTGAACAGAAACAAAGATTTTGACAAACGGGGATATCGTTCAACAATAACAAGTTTCTCTTTGGAGTGTTATTATTCAACAATAACAAAATTCTTTTCGCAGGGATATCATTCAACAATAGCAGAAAATATTTTCGTAGCGATATCATTCGACAATAAAATATGAAATATTTGTATGGAAGTAAAGAATGCTAAACTAATTAAACCAATTGTTCGTGAGATAATATAATCCTCACTAGAGGACAGTTGCAGTTGTAAAGCAATAATTCCAAGTTGTAGTTGTGTTTGAAACTGGGAAAGATCTAGCATATCGGCCTCAAAATGTAATCATCGTCCCAAGATACTGTGTCCTCCAACAGTACATCCTAAACAAGAATTGATCAATCATCCTCTAAATATAATTGGTGATCCAACATAGTAACGTAAAATTATAATTGAACGATCACTCTCCAGCCATGACACAAAGTGTTTGGAATCAGCTTGAAGGGATCAAATATCTCGCCGTTGTTGGAATCGTCGTGAAGGGATCAATTATCTGGCTGTTGGCCCCTCAAAAAATATAAAAATAACGGAACAGTCAAATCCTGAATCCTCGTGAAGGAATTAATTTTCTACTTGTTGGCCCCTTAAAAAAAAGAAAAACAACGGAACAATCAAATCTTGAATCCTCGTGAAGGGATCAATTATCTAGTTGTTGGCTCTTAAAAAAAATAAAGGAACAGTCAAATCTTTAAAAGCATTTATCTAGTGGTTGGTCTGTTTAAATATAGCAAAATAAGGGAATGGTCAAATATTCCTGGAAAAAAAGAAAACCTAAACGGTACAATTTGGAAAAAAACGGAAGTTTAGCAACATAATAAAAAAAAGCAATAAATTATCTCTTCCCTCTCATTATAATATAATATTTAATTATGTCATTATAATAATTATATTTAAAATCATTTAATTAGGTAACTATAAGAATAATATTTAAAATAATTTTATATTTTTATAATATTTAATTGTATTATTAAGATAAGTATAATTTAAATTTGTCATATTTTGAAAAGAATTTATTTTCTAGCATTCATATACTATATAGAATTTATAGTTTTAATTATGTGAGAAAAATTATAGTTAAATTTCTTTAGTTATTTGAAACTTATTTTAATTTAGTTTAAATAATATTTTAAAATAAATATAAATAATTTTTTAATTAAATATTTATTCATTTATTAATATTTTAAAATTTGAAAATAATTTTATTAATGTAAATAATTTATTAATTTCAGACATATATATATATAATTTTTATTTTCTAAATTATTCTAGAAAATATAATCACAAGGTTAAATATACATATTTTTTTATAACTAATACTTATTGTTTAAATAATTAAACATATTTATTAAATTGTGAATTAATAAATTTTATGAATGAAGTAGCAAAACATATCAAATATTATTTAAAATATATTTATAATTTAATATGATATAAATGGAAGTATTATATTTCTTTTGTACTTATTTAAAAAAAAAAGAGTAAAAGGTAGTAAATGTATAGAGATAGTTTACCTAGAAAGAAGACTTCCATAAATATGAGGCACTAGTTAGGGTATAAAAGCATTTAAATAACTAGTTTTTTTGTGGTTTCAAATCCTTTTTAGTTTGAATTTGTCATTTACATAGTAAACCACAAACATTGCTATAATCATGAATACACAACAAATTTTGATCACCCTACACAAAGAATATTGCAAATAAAAATATATACAAATGTCACCCATCAAATTGATCATCCCACACAAAATGTTGCAAATACAAATGGAACTAAAACCACAAACATTGCTACAATCATGAATACACAACAAATTTTGATAACCGTACACAAAGAATTTTGTAAATACAAAAACATACAAATGTCACCCATCAAATTTTGATCATCGCACAAAAAATGTTGCAAATATACACATATCGCACATGAAATTTGAATCATCGCAAAAACACATGTTGAAGATAAGCATTCCTAAAGGGGACACGCACGCACACAAACATTTTAGAACACATATCAACATGCTATTCACATTCATTGTAAATACAAACACTCAATAAGACTCAAACAACAAACATTATCATACACAATCATGAACAAAGTAAAAAATATCATCGATCATCAAACATTACATGAAAAGAATATGAATACACATCACTACACAAACAAGAACCATTTTAATGCATTTAAAAATACATGAAAAGAATATGAATTCACGTCACTACACAAACAAGAACCATTTTAATGCATTTAAAAATTTTAAATGTGTACTAACAATTAAGAAGTTGATTTAGGATTTCAAATTGATGTATCATTAAAAGTTATTAACTTAAAATCTATGATGCTAACTACTTTTAAACATAACCAAAGAGGAAAAGTAAAACCTAAAAAGTGGAAAGGGAGAGAGGATGCACAAGCCCTTAAGAATGACCATGGTTCATTCTGAAGGGCATTGAGAAGGGGCCTTCTAGCCCGTTCAAACAAAAAAAAAAAATTATTATTATGAAATTTTCAAGAGTAATTACAGAATGAATAAATAAATGTTAATTTCTTTTGAATACGATGAATGTCTTCTCTTCTATGATGAACATGAAAGACATGTAAATGCTTCTCTACTGTGATGAATATAAAAGACATGTAAATCCTTTGGCATGCACATATCTTCTAGTCAATCTCTGCAAAAATAATATTTCTTAAAACTCAGTGAACTTTCTATATAGTGTAACAAAAAATACATAAATTCCTATAACAAAAGAATCTGCAGTTAAGACTTAATATTTATTTATGTTTCTTCGGATAGGGCAAAAAAAAAAATTAAAATTAGAGATCACCTGTGTATCCTAAAGCCCCTCAAAGCCCCTCAATCAGTGGAGTTGTCTGCTCCCTGCATCCATTCCTATGGAGAGCCGGCCACACCGCTGGCTGAAAATGAATCTACAACATCAAATCATCAAATTGATAAGATTCACTGGGTTATCCAATTTTAAATGTATAACGTGATGAAAACTCAGAAACTTTAGCTATAGTTGCATTCACATAAAACCGGATGAAGCTATTGCTGCTCGCTCAGAAGATATACCTTTTTGTACCCAATTTGTTCCACGCAGAGGGTCGGTCCCACTGGCACAAGTAAGGCGTTGTAAGGTTGGGATGGGAATAGGTAGAGGCACAGACACATGTTCTCCATATAACGCTCCTTCCATTTCTTTGCTTTTCCACTCTGGATCTCCCTCCATAACACTCGGCCCACTAATCACTTAGAAAGGGAGAAGGATCTCCATCCCTCATTAATTCTCTGAAGAAAAGAGCGGAAAAATAAAAAGAAAATCCTCATACCCAATACCATAAAAACACCCTCATTTGTAATCCTAGAACAACAAAGCAAATACCAAAAATCCCTCATACTCAATCCTGGAAACACAAAGCAAATAAAGGCATGCGAAATATATATATATATATATTTGTAAAGTTGGAATGGGAATAGGGTCATGGACTCCACCTCCTCCACTACACTCCATGAACTGCTCGTCTTCTCCATATGACTGTAGCTGTCACTGTCCGAGTGGATCGTTGCCACCGCCAGGTCATCCACCTTCCATTGTCGCTCTGGATCTCCTCACTAACTATGCTCTTTGAATGTGGGTCCATTGTCAGGGTATTGAAGTAGCACATCGTGGGGTTCAACTGCTCTGCCAAATCATTAAATCAAAACCCAATTCCTTTGTGAGAAAAACCTTAACAAGTATAAAAACAAAACAAAACAGTGCATAATTAAAACCTTAACAGGTATAATAAAAACAAAACAAAAATGAATAATTTGGAATCCAGCATGATCTACAGAAAGAAAATTTAGAATGAAAAGTTTGGACGAATATTACCACCATTTTTATCTTGTACTGTCCTGTCCACCTTTAATTTGGAATCCAAGATAGCCATGCCCGGCATAATATAATTTTGGCACAGTAGTACTAGTACAGGTCTCTGCATCACGTCATGTGAAAAAATAAATGTATTCAGTTGAGATTCCCCTGAAATCTATGCGTCCTCTGCATAGTTGATACATGCTATAACCGCTTAGCTCCCAACATAACTCCTACACCACCATATAATATACGATTCAATTATTTAATCCTCCCAAATTCTAAAAGATAAGTTACACATTTTCTACCGACATTGATCAGACCTGCTTGTTTCGGCAGTGTAAGCCAAGTTCCATGGCCCTATTTATCAGCATCGTATAGACCTCCTCTTTTGGGCAGTGCAAATCAATTTCCATGGGTATCGGGGAATTGAAGTGCAGCAACGGGCATGGGTATCAGTGGTTGGCCTTATGGTTGCTTCCATCCGTGACGAGAGGCAGGAATTGGCTTGAAATGAGCATAGCAGAGCAGAGCAGGCCAAGCATTCTGTTAAGAACGACCCCTAACATTGGAACAGTGAGATGCATTTCAGGGACGTTGGGAGCCACCACACAGATAGAGAGAGACCTACATATATGCAACCAAAACCACAACGAATAAGGTTAAGATTCATAATTATGCAACTCCACTCTGTTACAGCTTGAAAAGGGTCGATGCCAGACCAAATTAGTTCCCGCTAATCCACTCATCATTGGGTATATATTAGAATATATAGCCAGAAAGATGCAAAGAAATGTACCTACTCTACTTGGGATTCAATCCTTGGGCATAGCTGTGGATTCGAAAACTGATGATGTAGGTACCAACACCAATACCAATTCGTATCATATTTAAGTTAAGCTAGGCAATTCAATAATACTTGAACAGAGCGAGCCAATTGGATCAAATTACAAAATTCATATTGAACCCTCTAATGTATGTTTTCACTTTGTAATTCATATTGAGCCCTGTAATTTAATGTAATATATGTCGTCACTTACTAAGAACATCTAAAATTTTTGCATCAAGATTTAAAAAAAGGGAAACCCAATGAAAAGAAAACAGATCTTACAGGTACGGGAAGGATTGAGAAGGATGTGGGTGGATATCTCCTCATATAAATGCCTGGGATTGAACCCTCCTTTCGCTTCTGTTCCTGCTGATTAAAAATTGAATTTTATTGATTTGATGTCATGTCTACCTTCACCTCCTCCCAGTACCATGCAACCAGCAACACATACAGACCAGACCAAACCAAACCAGACTCATACAAAACTCGTACGAGACATCACATGACATGACATGGAGCTCCAAGACAAGACCAAACTCAGCCCCGCGTAGGTAGCCATGGGAGGAGGAGGAGGAGAGGAGATTCAGAAAAGGTAGAGAGTGGGACAAGGATTGGAAATAAATAGTACTGGTTGGATTCAACGGTCCTGCTTTTCCTGACTACCACCTCTCCAAAAGAGCATTGCCACCTCTGCAACGGTCGTGCTTTTCTCGACTGTGAAAAATCACTTCTCTTCACTGCCACCTCTGCAACGTTCGTGCTTTTCTCGACTGCGAAAAATCACTTCTCTTCACTGCCACCTCTGCAACATTCGTGCTTTTCTCGACTGCGAAAAATCACTTCTCTTCACTGCCACCTCTGCAAAAGCAGACGTGGAAAAAGCATGTTGGATTGCGACATTTTGTTTGTTGTTTCCAATAGTAGTCATAATGGAAATTCAAAAGGATTATTTAAAAACATGGTACTACTAATGGAATTTCAAAAGGATTATTTAAAAACATGGTATCAAATTTGTTGTAAACAAAATTTTAGTTTTTCTTTTTAACTAATTTGTTTTCTTAAATTTGCAAGTTTCCAATAGCACAGTATCCAAATTTGTAATAAATTTGTAATTTGCTTTTCCCTCAATAATAGCAGAGTATCCAAATTTGCAATTTGCTTTTCCCTCAACCCAGTTTTCCTAGCAACAATAAATTGAAGAAAACACAAATTTGGATGATGTAAATTTACCGAGTTTCTACGATGACTTACACAACAAATCCCTCTTCCTTATATTGACAATATTATATAAATTTCTTATCAACAAGGGAGCTGGACACTACCTGAAAGCATGACCTATTCTAAGAACTTTGATCAACACTAGTTGAAAGAAAAAATAAAAACAAGAGAATTTAGAGTATTTCTTAAGAAAATGAAATAATGATTACCATCGTTGACCAAGAGTAAGTTCAGGATTGATAATTGCAGTGTAGCCACTCATGAGGTGCCTCTAAGAAGAAGAAAAGCCATAGTTGGCTAGACTAAAGGAGGCGGTTGTGAGAAAGTTCAATCGTTCCAAAAAGAAGAAATAAACAAGCAAAGAGAGTATACATTATAAAAATATTTGAAGAAACTAATTGAAAGAAGAAAAGCATGATACAAACCCTTGATCAAATTGTATAAAATTCAGCAAGGAAAAAGTTAAAAGAGGATCTAAGCTATTTGATTATATGGACCTTTGTCAATCTACAGAGAAGACGTTCTAGTGTAGTAATGGGTCAACAAAGTGCCAAACATAATTGAGTCAAGAGATGATGAATGATTGGATGTGGAAGAGGTAGCAACTACAACAATTCCTAAACTAGATGAGATATGAATATGGTGGAGGCAGGCTTGGGAGCTTGCATATGTTTATAAAGTATGAAAATTGTGGAAGTCAATGAATGGACACTAGAGATATGCAATACTTAGAATGTTAAATCCAACAAGACCATGTCTTGATATTGATGAAATCCCTCAATGCCACCTGCATAATTAATTTGGTCTAGCCTTAGTTTGGGGTCAACAAAATGAAGATTGTCAATTTACTAATAGAATTTAGATATAAATGTTAGAGATGGAAGGCACTTGGATCAATGTTATACTTGGAGGAGACATTAACTTTCTTACACAATATGAAAATCTCATGGCAAGAATCCCTCACCGAATTTAATCATTGGAAAAGTTAAAACACATATGACAGAGCGGTTCAATGGAGATACATAATGCATAAAAAAATGGTGGTCAAATATAAAAACCAAGACTATTAAAAATAAATAGTAACAAGGTTCAATGAAGATACATAATGCATAAAAAAATGGTGGTCAAATATAAAAACCAAGACTATTGAAAATAGGTAGTAACAAAATAACACAATGTCAAAAGGCACATATTGAAACAAAGTTTGTGAGTGTACTAAGAATTTTTTTTAACCTAGTTCAACTTTACATAAAATATTAATAGAATAAAGGATGAAATTAACACTTATTTCCTGTTTTTTTTTTTTTTTTAACCAAGATGTTAAGCATGTCGTGGCATCAAAAATTAAGGAAATCGAACAACTTCCTATTGAGTTGGTTATATATTATGAGAAAATATTCAAGGACCTATTTAGTTATATCCCTTATATAAATGACAAGGATTGGCTTTGGAAGTGTTTCATTACTAAATTTCTCCAGAAAGTTAGGGTTCCTTTCAGAATGGAAAAATATTATGTCTTGTGAAGATGCATTAAAGAAAGATCAACAAATAGAATCCAACAATATACATAGGTTTTTGTGACCTCGAAATGAGAATAGTATATATATGGTGCATAATATGTATGCACGAGGGCCATACAAAGAACATTGTAGTTACAAATAGTTGAATGACAAATATCAAGATGCTAGAGTAATGCAGGTCAAATATTGCTATGAAATTTATGAATATATGTTAATTTTAGATAACAATGGTATGTTCTATGCTTAGAAAAATTACTTCAATGTCCTTTTATTAGCCCAATGTTAATTCCACTTTTATTCTCAATAGAAATCACATAAACCATTAATTCACATGGACCATAACTGTAGATAGAGCATAAACAATAAATGCAGAAGACATGTCAAGACAAGAGAACACCCATATTCGGCTAAAGTCAGGGAAAAATCGCCAAGATGGGGAAATCCTTAATCTATCCTTCTTATTATCAAATATCAAATGTTCAACAGAGAGAGAATGTCCAATATAATACAAAGTCAAGGTCAATGTGACTTGACTTTTGCAAATTACCCAAACCAATATAAATATGATAAGCCTGATGAAGTTCCGCAATTTTGGAAAGTCAACAACAATCAATGTGCCCTAACCAGTTAACAGTAAATGGTCAAGATACCTCTTTTTTGGCTTGTTTA
Organism: Pinus taeda; assembly: GCA_000404065.3. Lineage (NCBI taxonomy): Eukaryota > Viridiplantae > Streptophyta > Pinopsida > Pinales > Pinaceae > Pinus > Pinus taeda. Next base: position 3,097 of record APFE030456401.1, on the reverse strand, counting down.
AAGTCAATCAAACTCAGCCTTCAATGCAAATTAAAGTCAGCCTAAAACATTCCTCCAAATTACAATCAAACTTGGTCCAAAGAGAGAGAAAATATAATCACACGGTTAAAAATACATATTTATTATAACTAATACTCATAGTTTAAATAATTAAATATATTGATTAGATTGTGAATTAATAAATTGTGTGAATGAAGTATCAAAACATATCAAATATTATTTAAAATATATTTATAATCTAATATGATATAAATAGAAGTATTAATTTTTTTTTGTACTTATTATTTTAAAAAAAAGAGTAAAATGTAGTAAATGTGTAGAGATAGTTTAATTCCAAATAAGACTTCCATAAATATGAGGAATTGGTTAGGGTATAAAAGCATTTAAATAACTAGTTTTTTTATGTTTTCAAATCCTTTTAATTTTGAATTTGTCATTTATATAGTTATGGTTTATTTTCCAAATAATTAAAGATGTTTATTAGATTGGGAATTAATAAATTTTATGAATGAAATATGAGAATATATTAGATGGTATTTAAAATATACTTATAATTAAATATGATATAAATGGAAATTTTAAATTTATTTCGATACTTATAATTAAAATAAAAATAAAAATTGGTAAATGTATGGAACATCGAATTTAATTCCAAAGAAGACTTCCATAAATATTATGCAATGATTAGGAACCATTACGATTAATAATTTTTAAATGCTAGTGGTGGTGTATCATGGTATTGAAATTGCAACAGAAATAATGATAAATCATATCAAACATGGATAATCATTCTAATAAATTCAAGATTTTTAGTTTTCCATTCTTGAAACAATTTTCTCCATGAATGTAAATTTGAGTTGATGAAGTTTTTTTAGTTGTAAGAGTAAATGTAGCTTCCAAAACCAAATTGTCTTACCACAATATTCGATGTACGCAACTTGTCAGATACCCGCTTGGCATAATACTAACAACTACCTACTATACTCCACTGGATCCTCAGTGTAGAATTTTAAGTTCAATTCATGGACTTAGTTACTACACTCCAAAATCAACCCTTCAACATTTCCTATGCATACATTACAACTCTGAGAAAATAATCAATCATGGGTATTCAACAAGATAAGATTATGCATTCGAGTTTCATTTCTTTGATGACTCTACACAAGCATTAATGGAAATGTTGTCATATATACACTATAGCTAGCATTTCCATATATCATGATCATAGTCCTAACGTCATAGTCGAAAGTATCACTAAGATATATCTTGTGCAATATCAATCATAGCGACTAAATAGCTAAAACAGGCCTCAATGTATGCAATTCACCCCATGATGCATAATGCATAGCATAGATAACTTGAACCATGGGCTATACAATTTCAAACCCTAAAAAACATAATTATTCATCATACAGACTTGTCTCATGCATAAATATTCATCATCTTAAGAGCCGAGATAAATATTCCTTATCTTCATGTGATTTCTTGTTTTCCTTTCTATTAGTAACCAATGGTCATTGCCTAGTATATATCATTATTTTGGAATATTTTACTAAAATATAAAATGTTGTAAAATATTGGTGGTTCTTTCAATGAATTTCCAAATATTTTAAAATATTAGTGAGTCATTCAGTTAATTATAAGATCTTGTAAATTATTGGTGAATCCCTCATTTAATCTTTACATCAAGTTTTTTTTCCTTATTATGCATTGATTCTCTAAGAGAAAAATAGTTATCCAATTAATTAGCTTCAAATAAACAAACATATTTAGGATTTGATGGTTCATCACCATCTATAAGTTTTTCAACTCCTTGGTGTGTAGCTATTATAGTAACTATTGTGATTTATTCTTCAATAAAAACTCAAAATGCTCAAAATGATTCACTAAAGGACAAAATATGTAATGAAAGATAATTTCCTATATGATAAAAAAATAAATTAACACAAACTCATATAAAGCCATAGTTTTCAAGTTCAAAAATACAGCCCACAAAGAAAAATGTTCGTTACATAGTATAACATGTTAAAAGATAAGCATCATCAAAGGATTCCAACTTCAAAAATGATAATACACTAAAGAGTTTCTCATCCTCTACTAATTACATGTATTTCTCCTTTAGCCTTTCCCTCAAATATAATTTCATTAAAGGAATGTTGTTCCCATGACAATAGATCCCCTAAAATGAACACATAAGAAGCTAGAGAATGGGTCATTTTTCCATACAGATAGTCAAGTAGAACATATTTCCCTTTACTACTAAACATATTGAAACAAAATACAAGATCAATAGTGGATTCTCTTAAAAGTCAAGAATCTTAGGTCATGCGAGAAAGTGAATTACAAATTAATTTTTTTTCCTTAACCCATTAGATATATAAAAAAGTAAGCATAAAAAATAACATAAGGCTTCTTATTCAAGAAATAATGTTAACATTAACCCAACACTTTTTAAATAAATGATAATTAGATGAAACCACACATTAAAAAAATGGCTCATTGAACAATAAAACAAGAACTATAAGTGTTTAAGGGACTAATAAAATTAAACAAAAAAAACACAAAAATTTAATCTTGAAAAATGCTTCATATTCTTGGCCAAGATATCAGATCTAAACGTTAAAGAAATTTCATGTACATGAATGACTATATTTGTGCATAGAGCAAATATTCCTAAATGTATTACATATCATTTAATGGTAGGATATTATTTTTGTCAAGAGATATGTTCTAGATTCATGAGACTGTATCTTTCATCTGCAACAATGGAGAAAAGAGTGACAATTTAATATTTGAATTTAAGAGATGAATTTTAAATTAACTTGCATACCTCCAACTCCTCCTCCTCCCCCTCCACATCCACCTCCTCCTCAATCTCAACCACCTTCTCCTCCTCCACCACCTCCATCTCCACCACCTTCTCCACCTTCTCCTCCTCTCCTCCTCCACCACATACAAATCCCCCATGAAATCCTCCACCACAACCTCCACCTCCACCTCCTCCTCCACCACCTACACATCCCCCACCACCTCCTTCAACACCACCTTCACCTCCACCTCCTCCACAACCTCCACCTCCTCCTCCTCCACCTCCACC